>JAJOOO010023048.1:0-24286 GCA_029582685.1 Solanum piurae | reverse complement strand
AATTCATGTCTCGATATAGAGATTGATGATATGCCTTTTTGAGAAGCTTAAAAGTTTTCATCGTATCAACTGGCAAGTGGATTTATGAATTCGGCATATGAAATAAGTTAAGCAGTGCTCTAAAGGAAATTGATCATTGAATTAGGTTCGTCAGTAATTTAATTTATTGATTAGTATCTGTAATCTTAACATGAGGAATTACATTTTTGTTTAATGAGGAGTTTCGAAATATAAATAGAGGAGTGCAATTACGAATTTCTAGTGGAATGATTTGTAATTTATTATGGTAAGATAATTCAAATTAATTATTTGGAATTATTTCCATAATAGGAAGCCTCAGTAATTAATTTTGTGGTCCCTACCGTGCTCATATTTAACTAGAACTCAGAGTCTATTCTAAAGGGAAAGAGAGAAGTATGTGTCTCTCTATTCTAAGGCAAGGGAGAAATATATCACTTTTTCTATCCTAAAGAAAGGGAGAAGGATATGACTTTTTCTATTGTAAGAAAAGGGAGATGTACATGTCTTTTTCTATTCTAAGGAAAGACATAGTATTCCTTCTCCTTGGACTAGGAAGAAATCTCTATAAATAGAGATTTTTCTAACTATTGAAAGAAGAAAATTTTTCTATAAAATACTTGCCCACCCAAGTATTGAGTGAGTTCGAAAGTGAACTTAGGATCACTGTAGAAGACTGCAGACCTGTGGTCCAGTTTGTGGACTAGCTTGTGGATTTGCTTGAATGTTCTAGCTTGTCGACTAGCTTGTGGATTTGCTTGAATGTTCTAGCTTGTCGACTAGCTTGTGGATTCACTTGAAGGTATCTGCTCACGCTTCAAGAGGTAATTCTGAAATTAATTTCAGAAAGTTTGTATACTCTAACATGATTGTACTTGTTCTAGCATAAACAATGTGTTGTCCATTATTCATGTAAGTTGTATGATTTTGATAAGCTTCCACTGTACATATAGTTTTCCAACACCCCCACCCAGCAGAAGAAAGATATTCATGCAAAAGAGAAAAAATGACTGTACACTAATACAGACATATGATTGAGTTTACCACACTAATTAATTAATTAAAACACCTCATACATTGGAAGCCTAATCAACAAATAAAGTTCTTTTTCCCGTATTTTCTTAAGTTTTATTATAATAAATGTAATTGCATAAGCCATCTCACAAAACCAAATGAATGCATGACACTCTTCACACTATATTGCATGCTTTACAAAAGAAAATACTCTGCCCGTTTCAATTTATTTATTTTACTTCTCTTTTTAATTCATTTCATGAAAATAAACTATCATTCCCTCTTTAGCCACTATTTACTCTTTAGTTCCAACTATTCACATGGTATATTTAAGACCATAACATCAAAGAACATTTTGATACATATTACTATAAGATTCAAAAGTTTTCCTTACTTTGTTATAAAGCTCTGTAACAAATTAAAATAGGATAAATAAATTAAAACGAAGAGAGTATATCAGATACCTTGTTTATATTTGTTTGATTAAATAATGATTGCAATTTGATGATGTTATTTTCAGAAGTGATATCATAAATCCAAAATCTAAAAAAAATCATCTCAAACTTATGCATATCATTGTGTTTGTGGACCCTTTTCCGTTTTTTCCCCAAACATTGCACTAATTTTTTAACTCCCTACCTTACAAATGTACGCTTATAACTCCCTTCATGGGCCCAATCAGCAGCTAAATTTACCCTTACGTGGCAGCCAAGTCATGCCACGTCTTTACTTGTGAAAAACATGTCAACTATATACTGTTGAAAATTTTAGGTTTTGATTAATATTGTGATGATGGATATGGACAATGATATAATCGATACTCCCTCCGTTTCATATTAATTATCGTTTAATTTTTTAATAAACGTGAAAAAAATTAAAACGACAGGTATTTAGGACATGAAAATGAGGGGGAGAGAGTTTGTCATTTGTCTACTTATTATTTGCTCTAATAATTAATTTAATTTTTTTTACGTTGTTGCGTGGTTAAATTAATCAGTAATTATTTAGTTGTTAATCATGATTCGGCTAAATAGGTTAGTAATATAATTGAATTGAATAATAATTCATAGGAGAATCCACAGAAATAAAGACAAATAATTTGGAGTTTAGTAAAAAATTATTAGCAGTGTGAAACTTGTCACAAGAACATAGGAACGAATTATGGCGCATTGAAGTATCGTATATGTTTAAGCATAAAAATTCTATAGAATTGCAAAAGCAAGAAATTTTATGACAATTATTGTCTATCTGCATGGACATGTACTTCTTTTTTAATCTGTTTAATTTATTTTTTTTAATTTTAATTTTCCATTTTATAACACGTTTAAGACCATAAACATTTTGGTACATTTAACATATGTTTAATTTTAAATCATAAATTTCAAAAGTCTTTTTTATTTTTTAAAACCTCATGCTAAATCAAAATATGTCAAACAAATTAAAACGAATGAAATATTTGTTAAAAAGTGACACAAACCTAAGTATTCAGAGGGCCTTCCACCAAGTGATTGCTCCAAGTAGAGTCGCCTTAATGATCACTTGTAAATTTTATTTTCATGCTCTCCAGTCAAGAAAGAGAAATAATTCCATGACAATATTTTTTAAAAATTCTGTGAAAATTTTGAACTTAAATGAGGGCTTAACTGGATGATTTAAGTATGTAGTAATTGATATGTTAATTATGATTTACAGCAGATTATTGTGTATCATAACTTGTAATATTAATCTCATTATCTCAGACTATATGAGGCTTTCGCCGGGAATGTTTCCATCTCTTAAAAAAGAGTTGTATGATACAAGATTAAAATAAATAAAAATTCCATCTTTATATTCTCTTCAAACAGATTAACTTCGATAGTGAACAAGAAAATTACTCCATTCATTGTTAGAAATACTTATTTCTTTTAATATGTTTACATATTATTAGTAATATTTAAATAAAAATATCAAAAAATTATTATTAACTTAAACTCTAAATTCATTATAGGAGTTTGTTTAGGATTCTTTCCCCGCTTTCTTGTCCTCATTATTTTCACCTCATCAACACCATTGAAGCAATTTGAGGCAATCATTTGATAACTTTTTACTCTGTTTTTTTCTTTTTAAAATCTAGACTAATTAAAATATATAGTGGTAAATATTCATTCATTCTTAACCAAGTGGTTTTGGATTTGAGTCTCCTTGGATACGAAATCGTCTTTGTTAGTGAGTGTTTTACCACCCAATATGAGACTTTTTGACGTGAATTCAAATTTAATCGAATTTCAATATGGGTACCGGACACCGAATAGAAAAAAAAGAAACGAACCTACACATTTAGAGCCCGTTTGGATTGGCTTACAAAAAAATAGCTTTTAAGTCAAAAATAAAAAATCAAACTGAAATAACTTTTAAGTCAAAAAATAAAAAGTAGAGGAAGACCTACTTTTGATTTTTGACTTATTTTAAGTCATTTTTCACCTTATCAAACACTTTGTAACTTATTTTAAGTCATTTTTTATTTATTTTAAGTTATTTTTTTATATTTATCAAATACTTTCAGAAGTCAAAAATTGCCTTAAAAATAGGTTTTACTGACTTTTAAGCGAATCTAAACGGGCTCTTACTCTCTCCAAAAAAAGACCCATTCTGGATCTGGACCTAAGAAATACTTTGCGTGAGTTGCTCTTCCTGGTCAACTCTTCTTCTTCACTTGTCAAATCTCAAATATCAGAGAGAAATTGAGGGGTCACAGGGCAATGGGGGCATTAACAACGGCATTGATAGCAATTGCAGGCGTAATTCTCGGTTGGATCACCATAGAGATGGCTTGCAAGCCTTGTCTTGAAAAGGGTCGAGAAGCCATTGATCAGAATCTCAATCCCGACTATGACCCAGATGATGAAGACAGTATCCGGGCACCTTTAACTGCAAACGCACCTCAAGACTCCGATCTGGGTTCTGATTCTTCTACTCCCGTCAAAATTGTCTGATCATTACCTATTTTCTTCCCTACTTTGCTTGATTGTATTGCCCCCTTTACAATTTTTTAGTGGAGTCGAAATATTGATGCTTTTGTGTTTTTGGGTGTTTGCCTTTTCCTCTATTGTAATATGTTCTTGAGAAAAATATGTTTCATTGTTTTTTTTAAAGTATAATTTTTTTTATAAGAGGAGAATGCACAGTTTGTTGAGAAATTTCGGATATTGGCTTTGAAGTTGTTTGTTTCTTCATATGGTTGACATGTAATGTTTTTGAATGAATCAGAATTTCTAATTTGGTTACCTTCTTCCAAACTGTCATTCTTTAACTACTCGATTAAACATATGAAAGTGAACTCTTTAGATATTGGTGTTGTATTCACTTAACTGGTACAAAGGTCAAGAGTGTCCCACATTAAAATCAGATTAGACTGGGTATTCACCTTATCAAGATCTCAATCAATAATGGGGTCTATTTTGCTAACCATTTGTCAGGCAATGGTTCCCTCCAAGTTATGGAGTAAGACATCTCAATTGAACTAACAAAATCATTTTTTCTGATTGTATGATGGAACTCCTTTGAAAAACATTGGTGTGTGTAAATGAGTTGCTCTACCAACCCCTTTCTATCCACAAGATTTTGCCTGGACTCGTTGTTCCCTTAGCTCTAGGCTATTTTAAAAGAGGTTATCACAATGCATGATAATGGAAACCTCCAATATAATGAATGTAGATTGCTGATAGCAAGGTTGGGAGGTCCATAGGTTAGCTATAGAGAGCAGAACAAGGTGGCAGATGCTCTAGCCAAGAAAGGAATAAAGAAGAAACTTTTTAAAAACACCAGCTTTTTTTTTTTAGTTCCTTCAGTGTATGCAGCTAACCTGGTTTGGGAAGACATCCTAGGAACTACTTATGAAAGAAAGATTAAGCAATGTAATAGTAATCAGATAGGCCGTAGCCAAAAATCTCATATTGGTATAATCGTACTAACCAACAAAAAAAGATCAATTACTTGCTGATAGAAACCTGCAAGGCAACAATTTTGCCATAATGCACATTCTTTTTGAGCATTCTATTGAAAGATGCACTTGTTCATGTTTTTCAAAAGAGTACATATATCTATATGAAATAAACGTTAACTTTACAGTTGAATCTGAGAATGGAAGTCATCTCGAGTCATTTACAAGGAAAAATTTATGCCATGAACATTCTAGGCAAGATAGTTGTAAACTTGAGGATTGTTCTTGTCTCGTTCCAGATACTCCCTTTCTATGAGGCTTTCAATCCTTTTCTTCAAGTCAGCTGGTTTTACAGGGAATTTAAGCTGCATCACAAATATGTAACAGAGTCAGGGGCGGAAAAACCATGGTACACTGAATTGCACTTTTTCTGAGGAAAGGCAAGTATGGTACATCGAATTATGCTTTGAATGTCAAAGCATTATTACTAGCAACTTCTGATTGATCAGAATTCTCATAACCAAACTATGTCTATGTGTCTAACATATTATAGTAATTGCATATGAGTAGCTCGTTTCTAAAGCACTGCTGAGGAGACAAAATACACTTAAATGTTAAATACTTGGAAATATATTCTCCAAAGATACCAACATTTCAAAATCAGAATGTGGCAAGGAATGCAGTTTGTTCCACAAAATTTGCTCAGTTATGAAAATCTCAAATTTGACACATCAACTAGCAGAGCCTCAACCGGTGTGTGTGGCATTCATAGATGTAGTATTGCTGTTTGAAGTGTACATGAATTGGAATTCCTATCTTAATCAAATAGTCTAGAATTTCGCATTATCATCAACCACTGAGGCCAATTGACAACATTTCTATATCTTCTCTCTGTCCAATCTTTAGTGCTGGTATACAAAAGCCAGCTACAATCAATTGGATCCAGAGTTTATGATTTCAACATTTATAACAAATGGAACAAAATGGAGGGTTAAATAGCACACCCTGATAGAGAAAAGTACTCAGAACTTCAGCAAGACAATCAGCTGTTTTGGTCTCTTTGTTTCTCCTCTAAGTATTAGTGTTATACATTTTCAAGAAATTTATAATTTGTCTACTCTACTGCAATGACGGTATTTACTACTTTGCAAGTCAAAGAGCAGTAGCCTTTTCATGGTGTAGGATCCCAGCCTAATAATTCTAGTGATATTTTCTGTTCTTCATTTCTTCCCCAAATAGAAGGTTTTCTCCTCAACATCATATTACTATTATGCTTTGTTGATAAATTATTTGCCTTCAAAAACCACAACAAACTTTTGAGAACATGATAGAGGTGTATCCTGATAACACTCAAATGATTCCAAATGTACTTAAATTCATTGAAAGTTTTATTGAAGTTTGTCAAGAAGGAACTTGAGACAGTACTATTTGTACTGGTACTAAATGCAATCACCTGTTTCAATTGGAAGGCAAGACACCCATATGGACAACTGATAGGTTTTAATTAGAAGTCTAGTGTGGAGTTCATGCATCTTCAGAGCTTGCACCAGATCCATTTCCCCAAAACAAGATTCAAAAATTATCTGTGATACATCAAGTTAAGAAATAGCTTTACCTGCTGAAAGAGTTCAGTTATCAAAAGGGTATGACTCAGCACTTTTCTGGTCTTCATTATCCTAACGATAGCAGCATCAACCTGCCGAAGTGGAGACAGAAGACTAGATTATGTCAACAGCAAAGAAGAGGATTAGTCTGAAATTTTCCCTTGATATCGAGAACCTATATGTTAAAAGAAAATATCATTTCCTATAGTGATTTCAGCCCAAGACCAGGCAAGGAATCTGATTTTTTTCCCCTGACTATCTATGGCCTTGTAGGAAACAGAAATGTTGATTACCAACAGGAAATTAGAGCAGGAAAAAAAAAAGCAAAAAGATATCAATCAACAACTTCAAATTAGTTATTACACAAAGTTGTGAAGAACTTTTTATCAGGTAAAACAGGTTACAGAAAGTTCAACCGAACATACAAGAGTAGAGGGGAGGAAATAGGAAAGCAAACCTGGTATTGCCGGTCCTGGAATACTCTTTCTGTGGTGTTTGTGTTCTCCTCAACTGTTTCCTTCATCTGAATGGCATTTACCTGTACACATGGATAAAGGATTACCATTTATATGTCTATGCATAATAGCAATCCAATAATCCCATTATACCAATCAAACTTTAACTTAAGAAACATGTCAGTATCATTTGAAACAACCTCGCATCGTTCTTCTCTTTCTTAGAAGTTGAAGCATTAATATTCTCAAAGTACCTTTATCCGATAGAGTGGAGTAGTAAATTGATCATTGAACACAAAGGTATCGTCGTCTTCCACATCTCTTCCTTTTGGAATCTGTAAAACAACTTATTTTTTTCAGCACCTAAAGGTTGAAACCAGAACGACATTCATTATAAGAGATAGTATATTTTCAATATTTTATTGGGTATGTTGTTGTATATTCTCAATATTTCAAAATGGGTAATCATTTTATTCTTCTTCTCAAAAATTCAACAAAATTGTCTACTAAGAAACACTCAAATTATTTTGCTGTCTTGTCTATTGTAATACCTTTCACGTAGTTTCTATTCACTACGTCCTATTTCATGACAACTTATTTGAATATAGCTTCTTTTTTGTTCATGCGGTGGTGTCTGGGCCAGCTTGAGCGTACCTCGACTAATTCCACCAGTTACTTGCTACCTCCTAAAAATATCATTTTATAGTACTTCAGTAAACTTTCTGATTGCGACAGTTTATTTTTCAAAATGTATCAATGTTGAATTCAAGTAAAATAATAGCCAGTTTGAATCTCCCGGTCCAAATCATGTTATTCACTTTGGAATGGAGTAACTATCTTAGTTTTGTTTCCAATGCACCAATCAATCGAAGTCCAATCAATCTTCAAAAGCTGGGAAATGGGCCTTCCAAAACTAAATACGTCTTATTAATTTTGGGGTGATGAAGTAGGTAACAATCTCTACCTAGTAATGACCACCCACCTTCTGGAGAACACGAACTTTACCACATGCAAGAGACTGTAAAGTTCTCCTGAGCTCTTTATCCTCGATTCGAGTTGCTTCCCTCATATCTAGAAAGCTAAGCTTTTCCGCATCATTAAAAAGCATTAAAACAACAGCCTGCAGAAAGAACAGATAGGCAAAAAAACAGCAGACGATTTAGACATCTGTTGCATATGTGATAGAGTTGGCTAGAAGGAGGATAAGTATCTCTGATACATTCAGTGAAAGAGCAAACAAACCTGAAACAGAGACACTGCCAGCTCCTTTTTGCCTTTGGGAAACTCTGCTTTTAGAACACAGTATCCTAAAGAATTTTGCCACATCAACCGCCTACCGCTGTATTTGCTCAAGTAAAATTCCTTGAAAATATCCTGCCGTACAGATCCAAGTATAAGGGCATGTGTAGTTTACACAAACATAACTCAAGGCGCAAAGATGACCTAAATGGAAAGTAAAATTGGCGCAAAACCTGATAGATATTGAGTTCATGTGGGAGCCGAACATCCATGGGCGGATATGTTGGCCAGTACCTGCATGTCAAACAGTATAAATGAGTTTTAAATTCAATCACAATGCAAAACAAAGAAAGAGAAAAGTTTTTCAGCTTGAAAAAGTAATGGAATGGTTAGTGGGATAAGCAACTTACCCTGTGGTTAATACATGAACACTCATCTCAATTCCTGTTGGGAGTTTTTTCCTGGCTTGAGAAGATTGCTTAAAGGATTCATTTATCTCTTTTGACAATTCAATATCCTGGATAATGGGTTCGAAGATTAAAACAACAAAGCCACTGATTAAAAACAAGCAAGTCCACATGAAATCTAGAAAAATACCAAATTTATTTTCCAATATCGAAGGACACTTTAGACCTCTAGAATAGGTATAATAAAACCAGTTAGAGCCTATAGGATACATTTATTCTGGTAAACCATGGGGTAACCAGTCTAACCCTTCCAGTTACATTAGTACACAGAACTCAGTTTACCACGCTTTTATAACAATATCTATTCTAGTTCAAGAAAAAAAGGTTATTCTGAACCTGACGTATTTAAAGCCAAGATGAGATGTTCACATTCTAGTAGAGATCTGTCAGTTGAGAACCCAAGATAGATGGATTTTTATCTGATGCTCAATGAAAACCACTTTTCGGCAGATCAGAAACCAGGAACGGAAATTATTTCCCCTGATCCCCTAATATTTCAACCTCGAAAAACATGACGGGAGATGCATATATCCTTCCATACCTTGAACATTCCTTCCAATTTGTTAGTGAATTGACTACCACATTCAGTCTTCAACTGCACCATAACGAAAAGACTCGGTATACAGCAATAAAAACCAAGTAAGAAAAAGCAGAAGTTACACATAAGAGACATGACCTTAGAGATCATGGACTTCTCTGCATCAATTGAAGCACTCTTTCCCAACAATAATCTCTTTGCTAGATCTTTCTTGTAGAATGCCTCAAATACATCCTTACCCTACATAAAGATGATAGCATACACTAAGCAATATCTCACATATGCGATATACAGGAAGTATCAAATCCTGTCCAATATAAACAGGCTAATCCGACTACAGATTCCTTAAGTTCTCTTCAATTACTGCTCATTGTATCCTCTTACCTGTATAAACCTGAACAGAACCAAGACTTTATCAAGTATACCCTCCAATTCCTCTTCCGAAGTACCCTTATTTCCAGCACGAAGCTTCTCGTCCAGAAATTTAGCAATCAGCTCTGCAGGCCGATTCTGTACATAGCAAAATAATCCAATGAATTTTGTGAATTAATTGAGTAAATACTGCACTTTGGTACCAGAATGTATTTTGTATAACAAAAAATAACCATCAACAGTAATCTGCCCCTCGACCACAAATAAAGAAAGGGTCCAGGAAGACAATATTTACAAGGGGGGGGGGGGGGAGAAGTATGAAAAGGATACAAACTGCCCAGAATGGCAGATCTATTAAAGTAGATCAGAGCATCTAACATGCTTACTATTTACCACAATCCCGTATAGCAGATCTTATCGAACAAGCAAGTTGAACAACCAACTTACTGGACTACGATATCGCAAGCATGGCTTTAAAAATGTGACCTAGTTAAGATGCTCTGTCCAGATGGTAGACATGTCCTATAGGCTGAAGCGAGAATTCTAGATAATTTGTAAGATGCAGGTTCAGGTATTTTCAAGTTTTATGCCATATGTTAAAAGAGCGAGAGAATTTGTCGATAGCACATTAAGATATGCCTGGTACAGCAGGTTACATGCAGCAGCTCAGGAACTGGAACAGTGCACCTATTTGCATGGATTGATTGATTTGCACAGATATGAATAAAGATGAAAAGACTTTGTGTTTTCCTAAAAACCATCGACAGCTTTGGTTTCTTTGGACCCACTTGTAGGAGTGATATTTTACAAGAACGCTATTCTAGCACCCCTTGGCATGATCAGTATGCTTCATTTAACACATGAAAAGAGATGAGGGAATGAACACGCAGTCAATAGCAGTGTCCTAGCACGTGTACTTCATTTAAAACATGGGCAGAGAGAAAGGAAAACCCAATGATACAAGCAACCCTTTTCACATGAGATAAATCATTCTCATAAACAATGCATTGGGTCTATATTCTCTCCATCCCCATACTAACCCGGCCAACTCCAGAAACAACAAATCAGAAGGAAAAAGAAAGGGTAAATGAGGCCTTATATCAGTATGGTGATACAAATATAACGCCTAATTCTTTCATTCTTTCTTTAGTTCTTTTTTGGGAAAAAAGACATACTGCCAAAATCTTACAGACATTGGGATGTATTTAAGGTATTCCACAGAGTAAATAAAATTGAGCAAACACCTAAGTCATTACAACTTCACTACCTACTCAGTCGATCTGGAATGGATCAGTTAAATACTCTTGTTTTGGTGTGGTATCAATATAATTGGTCATTCACTTCAAATAACGGGAGTACTCAAATTCCTTTAGACAGCAGCTCGCTAAGTGACACCGACAGTGCTAATATACAGAATGCATGAGATAATCATGAATACAGATATGTGATGGATAGAGCTAGTTGTTGGAAAGCTATATAACAAGGCAGGTGTTACCAACTGAACAACTGTACCTCACAGACATTTATGAGATGTCCAAACGCATCCTTGATAGTGTTGCCAAATGCTTCATTTTTAGAAAAACTTTCTTCCCATATAGTATCAACGGATGCCTTAAACTCTAACAGGCTAGATACCATATCTTTATCTTTTTCATCGTCATGCACAATGCTTTGCCCATTTTTTCGGATGTACAAGCTAAGAGTTTGCTTCAATGATTCAAGCGCCTCTACCCTAGGGAATAGTGAATACATTCTTCGAAGATCCTCAATACGCTTTCCATCCATCAGAATCATGAAACCCTGGAGATGAAAAACACAATTAAGAAGAAGCATACAGATTGCAGCAGCAGCCCATAACTACATGGGGAATAGAAAAGTTTCTTCTTGTAAAGTAATAACTTCATTAATATGTGGAGGAAGTCCCTCCTATACAAGTGATATAGACAAAGTAAAGAATCTAAACAAAAAATGGGTGTCTTTGATCTCAACTTATATATGCTATCCACAATCTCATAATTGCACCCAAAAAGGAGATAGAATGTCCATGTTATTTGTACGAAAGAGTTTTCCTTCCTTTCAAAAAGACACCCCTATTACTTTACCTCCATTATTTTCACATGGGTGCCAATGGGACTACTTCTCACACCATGCTTCTCCTTTATTCCTTCTGAATCCATTGCTAAATAGACATACTTCACTTAAACAGTGGCAGGCATGGCCAATTGTATATGAAATTCATTCAGTGTGATGTCACATAGACGGTGTGCTAGTCTGCAATGCAGAAGTAAGTGGCCCATATCTTCACCTAAATTTTACACACTAAAAAAAGGCAGCTCAATGAACTAAACTCTCGCTATTTGCTATGACCTGGGAAGGACCGGACAACATGGAGTCTATCGTACACGGCATTACCTTGCATTTCTACAAAAGACTATTTCCACAGCTTGAACCTGTGACTTGGTCACATGAAAACAGCTCTTACTGTTGCACACCAACAATGTTTTTCTTCTCCCTCTCACTTCCTCAGTTATGAAGATTGCTTCACTTATACTAGTCAAGGGAAATAAGTGCTCTAGGAATACATACTGAACAATAGGAAAATGTTGACTCCCCTTTCATCAATTTTGTGCAATAAAATAATTTTCAACATACTATAATAAAATGACCTAACTGAAAACATCTCGTTTTTCTATCCATTTTATTTCCAGGAATCCTGACATGTCCATGATATCTTTGGCCTATAAAGTAAGGAAATACTGGAATTCTACAACATCTCAATCATGCGAATTCCTTCTTAACCTCATCCTATTGTGCTTGTACTCTCTCTTTGTTTCACACCTATGCTACCTACCATGTCTTCTGGATTGATACGTTTAATATCACCGGGGATAAATTGTTCAAATGCTCATCATCACGCCGTTAATGTTTTTTTTTTAAAAAAAAAAGAAATTAACATCACGCCGTTAATGTTTCCAAGAACTTTATCTACATTGTTCACTTTGAAGCTGATGCATCATTGGAACTCATCTAAAACTTAATTTTCTTTACAGGCCTCCCATAAGAATACTTTGTCCGCATCCCCCTACTTGACTCTATAGTTGTTACAGTTACCTCAGCATAAATACCTTGTCAAGTATTGCAGAAATATGACGTTCTAAAAGTTGCCTCTCTGTAGTTGCTATTAGTGGTTTTCTTGTACTTGCATCCAGGTAGTGTAAGCACCTATCATGTTCTTCATGCAACCTTACCTGCAAGGCGAAAAAGGACCAGTCAGGTACTTGATCATAGCAAAATCAAAAGGCACGAGTGCATAACAATATCTTCAACTACTAATATATGCCATCTATATGAGAAAAAGATAACCTGGTAGGTTTATGGAGGTTAAATTGACCAACTACAGTTTGATTCCACCAATAGAATTTTTTTTGGAAACACATTTGTAGATTTGAGAAACCAACCAAAGATTTCATTGTACAAATAAAATGTTTTGAAGATCCACGTGAACAAAAAACATGGTCAGACAATAATTCATTTGACTATGAAAACAGTAAGTTCAGTTCTTTGGGTTGAATGAATTATACTTGCCATGAGGAAGAAAAAATAAGTCAAACAAAAAGATAGGGAAAAAGGAAGCAGAGAAAGCACACCTCTACATGCTTCAAGTAATCTGGAACATCTGACTGTTGCATGTATTTGACACCTTCAGCAGCATAAAACTCAGAAGTGCGCTCAACAAATGGCTTCTCAAAGCTCTCTGCGTAAATTCCTAAGGCAGTGAACATCTTCAAAAGATGGTTAAGAAGAGTTCTATCAACTGCCTCACCTAATCTGGAAGAATTACACCAGAATGAACAAAGAAAATAAACAAAGGAAGAAACTTGAAGACCTCACTTTACTAATTAAGCATTAAAATGTTTGTTGAGTCCAACATCGATGGATGAGGAGAGATTGATCTCTTCATGCGGTCTTGGGCAGTCCTCACCTCTTGAGCTAGCTTTTGGGGTTGAGTTAGACCCAAGGTCCATAACATGGTATCAGTCAGGCCCATCCCACTTCATGATATACCGATGTTGGGCCCCCATATCAAATTTCCATGCCCTAGATGTTTAGCCCTAGGCGTGAGGGGGGTGTTGAGTCTCACATCAGTGGGATGAGGATAAATTGATCACTTTATATGGTCTTGGGCAATTCTCACCCTTGAGCTAGCTTTTGGGGTTGAGTTAGACCCGACGTCCATAACAATGCTGCAATAATAAAAAAGTATTCCGTTTGTCCCAATTTATTTGGTGCTCTTCCCTTTATAGTCGGTTCCAAAAAATCTTGGTACACATAACATCTTTTTTTTAAAAAATAAAAATTGGTACTATCGGTACACGTTACATCTTAAAACACTAAATATTTACATTTTCATATTACCTGTAATAAGATATTCTTATAGGAGTTGGCATTTAAATTCATTAACATGATCTATTGTGGACCCCACTAAAGAGTGCTTGCGGTGTTTTTTAAAAAATTAGTGTTTTTTTTATAGATAAGGTATTTCATTCACAAAAGGGCATCAAGATGATAAATAGTTACAACTTACAATGAAAGAGAAACTGACAAAAGAAACTGGAATTTTTTTTAAAAAAAAACAGGAATCCCTTTACAGTGAGTCAATCTAAGACAAGGGAACTAATAAACTCCAAAAATTGTTCAGTAAATATGGAGGGTTGTAATTATATGTTTTCCTTTATTAGATTTCCTGTAAACACTATTTAGATACCTAATCAAGTCATTCGCTCTCAGAAGCTCTTCTTATCTTAATCCTCTACACTTCTCCTTTCAGAGTCCAAAAAATAATCAATAAATCTAAAATCTGTGAAGAAAAGATTTGGTTCTTCAATTATCAACTTGTAGTCGAACCCTGACCATCACCTCTCACTTATATTCGAAGCCCATCCAATGGCGACCTCAACAGAATAAGTGTCCCATCACTGAAAGAAACCTGTGAACATCACACCTCAGCAGAGCACTTCGTCGCCATAACACCAACCAGCAAGTGAGGTCATATCCGACCAACCATCTTACCGACAGACAGTCTAAGACTCTAATCAATTGGCATCAGGCTATAATTGAGGAAACAACAGCTCTTCATGATAATGGCTCTTTGTAAGATAGCTTTTCATCACAGAGCAAATAAACAGTGGAATGTTGTTGGGTGTTTACTGTTAAGATGGGACCTGAAGGCAAGGTTGCTCTTCTTAAAGCTAATCTAGTGGGCAAGGGATACACTCATATCCATGGTCCAAGATTGCATCAATTCGTCTCTTTATCTTTATCTCAGGGGTGTCTAGGATAAAATGTTGACTATGCCAATCTCTTTGTGGCTTTGAGCAATCACCGACGGAATGATTTGGCTGTTTACCACCGTTGTCCAACAATTTGGCATATCTTGAAGTCAGGCTAATCATTTTGTGGTTTAAAAACATTTTTCTAACCGAAGTATAAGGGATAAGGCACAAGTACCCCCTAGACTATGACCGAAATCCCAAAGATACACCTTAACTAAACTAAGGTCCTATCACCCCCGCCCCCGCCCCCCAAACCCATTTTTTTTGTAATTTTGTACACCTTTTTGGCTTACGCGGCATCCAAACATCTCCCACGCGCCTCAACTACGTAGAGTCGCGGAGTGTGCCACGTAAGCCAAAAGGTGAATAAAATTACAAAAAAAAAAAATGAGTTCAAGGGGTAATAGGACCTTAGTTTAGTTATGGTGTGTCTTTGAGATTTCGGTCATTGTCTAGGGGGTACTTGTGCCTTATCCTAAGTATTAAAGGCAACTTTGGAACTTGTTTACCAGGTTCAGAGGCATAAGTTGGACCGTGCCAGAAAGGACAAGTCAGGCTATAGAAAGCTGGAATAATGAAGGTAGTGGCAATACAAACAAAACCAGATGGAGAATTGTCCTAGCAGTTAATTGGTAGACCATATGGAAAGAGAGAAATTTGAGATGCAATGAGAGAATTAGTAGTCCTTTACATAGGATTAAAATAAACTGCATATCACTTTTTGCTATTGGTGCAGTTCTGAGTATGTAGATGATCCTATAGCTAATACATATATTCTAGGTTCTTTGTAAGATGAAGAAGGATCTAGTTCTTTTCTAAGATTTGTCGAGTATACTCAACTGTATGTAGCTCAAGTGTAAATTTGGGATCTCAGCCTTTAGTGCTGAAGATTTATATACAAACCAGTTACATTTGTCCAAAAAAAATAATCTTCTAACAGGAAAAAAAAACGTTTTTTGGTTGTTTATGTTAACAACATTGTTATAACAGGTAATGATCACTGTTACATTACCCAACTTAAGCAGCACCTTGACAGTCACTTTCAAACAAAAGACTTGGGTAAGCTGAAGTACTCCTTGGGATTGAATTGGTAAAATCTAGTAGTGGGGTTGCCATTGCAGAAAGGAAGTATGCCTTTAATATAAGGGAAGAAACCAGTATGTTGGATATGAACAAATTGATACTCCTATGAATCCAAATGTTAAACTCAGTTATCTTACAATCACACCCAACATCTCATGTGTTGTCACTGTGGTCAGCCAATTTCCCCAAGCTCCCCATGACAATCATTAGAATGCAGCTACTTGAATTCTAAAGGTATATTACAGACTCGTCTGGACTAGGTCTATTACACGAGGATAGGGGACATGCAAGCACTACGGCATATTTTGATGCAGATTTAGAAGGATCTTCTCCTAATATACGGTCCACTTCAAAACAGAGTTTTAATTGAAGAAAATCTATTCTTGGAAAAGAAAAGGGCAAGATGTAGTGGCTAGGTCAAGTGTAGAGGCAGAATACTTAGCAATTCTTTTAGCAACATGTGAGCTTATATGACCGAAGCTACTTCTCAAAGAGATAAGCTGGGCATGAGGCTCTAAGTCTTTTGATATAGTGGGGGAGATAGATAGTTTAGTTGTTTTCATAGGACAATCGTATAGTTTCCTGTCTAGATTTGGGTCTTGATGATACCCCTTGGGGTTATACATCCCACCCCATCAGTTTTCACCTGATAGGTTTTCTGGTGTGAATACAGTTATCTAATATCAAAAAAAAATTGAGACAAGGAAAAACTGCCAATCATAAAATTCAACCAGGAACTATTTTAAGTTACCTTTCACTCTCAATCATCTGAAGAAGCCCAAAGACAATTTTGTGTTCTACTTCTGAAGCTAGACATAGATGTTTGCGAAAAAGCTGCAAACCCATATCCCACAATGAATGCCCATTTGGGGTTTGTTTCACATATGTTCTATCTAGATACAACGCTATACCACGGATCATCAACATCTGATCACAGAAGTCCTGCCAGCACCTCTCAACAAGTGATAGAAAAACAACAAGATCTTCACTTTGGCCAACTAAGGACTGCAATACTGCAACTATGTGTGCCTCACACTCTTTTTCAATCCGTTGGTATAAACTTCCACCCATCTTGTGCAGACACAGGTCATTGACAGCCTAAGCACAGTAAAGTCAATAAATTAACATATAGAAGCTAAGCTACAGTACTAGAAGGTAAATATTGCTACAAAATGAACCTGATAAAGCTTTTCCAAGTCACAAGGATCAGGCTGCTTTAAGAATATTGCACTGATAGCTGACTTCAGAGTTGCCCAAGTATTTTCTTCAAAATTTGTTGGGAGCGTAGGTTTTGCTTCAAGAAGAAAAAAAATGGCCAGAAGTTGAACACATGAGATATTGCTTTGAATACATTAATTTCACAGTATTACATTTACCCATAGCAGTTCTATGCTAATAATTACAATTTCTTGCTCCAGCACTATAAAAGATATGGGAGAAACTTGTCCACAGATCTATCCTTCTCTCTTATTTTATTTTTTATAAGCGCCAGATCAAATCTTTGGAACAGTAACACTTGCAGACTTTGCATCAATCGAAACAAGCATATGGGATACAATGGTCTATCTGACCTTATATTTCCACAATGTTATTTTTGTTTTATTTTTATAACTGTGGCTTACAGGCCAGCTTGTGTACACCTGCTACCTCCCACCAACGCAGGTACCGGGTAACTCCGTCCACCAAGGCTTGGACAGAGGAGAAGAAATCAGTGTTATCAAAGGCGAAAAGCGCAAAAAAGCTCTAAGGTCCGTGAGGGCTTTAAGCGCAAATAAAGTGTGGGCTTTAATGAAAAAAGGCGCAAAGGGAGAAAAGAATACAAATATATATGTTTAGTCCATGACTAATAAATATAAACATGAATGACAAAAATATGACCAAAGAAATTGAATTTTTTTTATGATAAAGTGAAATATCAATTATTTAGTGTCACTTCTTCATACGAGGCTCATTGGCAAGGAAACGTTTGCCTTAAGAACCTTGATGACGACACTGAAGCGCACATAAAGTGAGGCAAAGAGCTCAACACGTTTTGAGCCTCGCTTCAGGGCTTAAGCGCGCCTTTGATAACTCTGGAAGAAATTACCTACTCCCTCCATTTCAATTTGTTTGTTTTACTTTCCTTTTTAGTCCATTTAAAAAAGAATATCTCTTTCCTTTTTTGGCAATTCTTTAATTTCAACTTTCCCCACAGCATGTTTTAAGATCACAATATTAAAGGACATTTTGGTACATTCTACATATCTTTAGTTTAAGAGCACGAGATTCAAAAGTCTTCTTTACTTTCTTAAAGACTTAAACTATGTGCCAAGTCAAACCCAAACAAAAACGGAGGGAGTAATATTTTTGCCTCCGCTGGATTTGAACCTGAAATCATACTTATTACCTTAAACAAGTCATAGCAAGAAACTTTAGAAAATTACCTACAGGAATGAGAAGTCCCAATTCATGGTTCCTAACATGTAATGCAACTCTCAAATTGTGCATATTCCAGAACTATGCATAGTTATGCTCCAAATTATCTTTTGAAACCTCTAGCCCCTTTTCAATAATTTTCTTAACATTCAAGGATTCCAACCATCATAAGTAGCCAAAACATAACTTACCAGAGCCTGATATCCAAACGTAGCAAATAATTGCCCCTCTAAGGGACTGTATCTTTTAGGCAACCCTACAGATACCGAAATGTACTTATTTCAAATCGATAACAGAATGGGAAAGAAAATGAAAAGACACTTCAGGGGCAAAAAAATCCAGTCTCTTACGGATATCAAACACGTGTCACAGACCCTTGGGAGTTTCTGGATTATCATTAAAACAAAGATCTGAAAAGGCGACTAATGTACAGAGGCTTACTAACAAGGATGAAGAAGTTTTAATAGTAGCTTTAGATAAGAGCCACCAAATCCTAAATTCTTTAATCGCTGGAACTTGTTGAAATTAGTTTAGAAATGTCCAGACATAAAAAAAAATAAAAAAATCACCAAGGTAATTCAAAAGCAGTATTAAGCCCGTAAATTTCCGCTTGAATATCAAATAGTTGATCTCCATAAACCTCTTTTTCCTTTTCTTCTTGTTACACAAATAAAATAAGTAAATAAATAAAAGTATTGCATCTCTAATAGCGCAAACTTTTAGAAAAACAATTCACATGGTTCGATATAGTAAAAAGTTGATCTCTTAGATTCAAGTCTAACCACCACCCATTTACCAAATATTACACATACTTCGGCTGAAATGATCAGGCATGCACGTGAATTGGCATGCTGCTGACTAAAAATAATTAAATGGAAGTGTATCTTCATTACCACTTTAAAAGTTTAGACGAAGCTGTTCAACAATTTAACATTTCTGTGCCAATCCATCTTTAATTTACAATTTCCTTTGACCTTGTGTCCTCTTTTCAAGAGAAATCATGAGAAATTGCACCTAAGATGTATGTGTCAAGCAAATCAATGAGACTCTCGTACTCCGAACCCTTTCGGGTTTTTTAAACGAAGGGAGTATATCATTTTGGCATTTACTTTGATTAAAAAAAGTATATCATTTTACCAGACATGACTATTGTTTACTTATGTCCTCTTCAAATAAAGCCCATGGGAAATCAGGAATGCATTTTACACTGCTTTGGTTCCTAAGCAACACACTGCACGCAACCTTTACCTCCATTGAGCCTTGAGCAACACACCTCAAGCACAACTTGCATCGCAAGGTATGAGCTTCTCCCCCAAGCCTTCTATTACATTGACTAGTTGTTTGGTATATTTTCAAATTTAAAAAAAATCAAAAGAGTTTCTAATACACACCAAGACCGTATAATTTTCAAAAACAAATCTTGTTGTATAAGTACACATAAAACCTCCAAAATCTAACAAACAATAGTTGCTCGTAATCCTGTTTTCTCTCGTTGAATATGAGAGTTCCCTTTAAGCATCGAATTCAATCTCCCAATATTCAAGTAATCTCACATTCCTTATGGCCCCTTGCACAAATAATTATGACCCTCGGGTGCAAATCCCTTTTCCCTTTCTTGCCCATGATATTCGATCAATTAGGATCAATTTTCCACTTCTAACCCACAAATTCCACTCCACCCTAACCAGTCAGAATCAGAACCCTATTACAAATACAGCTAAACAATGGAGTCAGATAAAAAATCATACTTATCCGTTCATTTCAGGTCAAATGCCTCACTCCCAAAATGCTACATTTAAAATGACGACAAACCACACACACCAGAACAGCTCAAATTCTTCAATCCAGCGAGGGGAAATTTTCAAAATCCATTTCAAATCCCCCAAATTCAGCACTCATTAATTCAATTATAAACCTCCAAACTACCCTATCAACTCTCCGAACCCAAATTACAAAATCAAAGCTTCAATCTAGGTCATGCAAATTCAAATCATTTCGAAAAACCCCCAAATGTACGGGAGGAAAGAAAAAAAAACCAGTAACACAAAAAATGAGTGGAATAAGTGAGAATACCTTTGTTAAGCTTAATGACGAACTGCTTCTTAGAAGGCTGGGGAGGGGTAGCTTTCTTTCGCGACAAATTGGAAGTGACTCCACCACCCGAATATTGGATCATGGACACACAAGGTTCGTCTGTGGATTCGACTTTGTGCTGCTGCTGGCCATTCTTGTTGTCATCAGCAGCTGCGGCCCGAGACTTGGCCTTCTTCATTGAACGGGAAAGTGGAGATGGTGGTGGTGGTGTACTGAGGGAAGAAGATCGCTTGTTGGGTTGAGACATAAATAAAGAAGACAAAGAGAAAAAGAGTGAAATCTTGTGAGCTCACACTATTTGTACAACAAGAGGAGACCCGATTTCTTGAGCCTCTCAAAATAAATTGGTCCCTGAGATATAGGTGTAATTTCTTTAATTGATGTTTAAATTTTTGACCTAATCAGTAGTAACAAAAAGATAAAAAGAATGTATCCAAATCTTTAGACCTAATCAGATTTTAAGTCAGATGGCTTAGATATATACATTTTCAAATATAAATACATAAGAAGAGAGGTGAGCAAGAAATTTAAAATACATTTGAATTTGTTTGAAAATAAAGTATTGAAAAAAAATTATACTTAAATTTTGACCTCATACAGATAGCTAGTATGAGCAGGATATATTTTCAAGAAATTAATAGAATTTTTCAATAGTGATAAGCTAATTGATTTAGTATGTTTAGTTTGTCCATATATGTGGGATACTTGTATTTGAATGCGCCCGATACATGTATTTGGAGATTGAAATCTAACATGATAATTTTGAAACATATACGGAGACGCATGTGATTAAGTCATAAACTGGTGATACTTATGTTGTTTGCGCAATAAATAATCGAGCTCTTCCTATGTTTTTTTCTACGAGAGATGGAGTAGAATTTGCAACCAATAGCTCGTTTGATATATATTATTTGAATTATATATTGAAGTATTTTATTTTTAAAGTAATTTTTTCAAAGTATTATTTGCATTGGGATTAGGTTCATGAACTAGTGCATTAATTCTACTTCCAAGTGTTATCAAAATGATTAACTTTAATCTATTAGAATTAACGATTCATGCCTAATGAAATTGAAGTTCTTAGGTTCATGATCTCGTGCATGAATTCTACTTCCAAATGCTATCAAAACAATTGATTTTAATCTATTTAAATTTAGCAAATCATAATGAAATCAAAATTCTAAGTGAAATCATGAAAATATATATTTATGTTTATGATATTATCAAAGATGGAATGATGTTGAAACATACTAAGGGTTCGTTTGGTAGGCCGTATTAAAACAAATAGGCCATGCATTATTATATATGGCATTATTTAGTAGTCCTATGTTTAGTAGGAATTTGAGCCTATGTATAACTAATCCATGGTTTAGTTATACCTCCTACATGGTATTATAGGATGTATTACTAATACCTTTCATTTGGAGGTATTGTTATGTCGTAATTTTACTATCTTTAGAAAACATTACTTTTTAAAATATTTGAAGTATAAAACAATTTGGAAAAAAAACTTAGAAAAGAAACTTAATTTAAAATAATTTTAACAGATAAACCTTTAAAAATTTAGAGAAAATGTAAGAGATTCTTATTAACACTTTAAGAAAGTTTTAAAAATATTTGAAGTGTCCGCTAACATGCGGTTGTCCTAGGACTTTGTCACACCCCTAACTAGAAAGAGGCAGACATCAAGGATATACACAAGCACCTGCTAGATATCTTACTAATCTCATGCCGAAGCTGAAGATTCATAAGCAGCGGAACCTATATGAAGACACATACTAAAACATAGATAACAAAAGGGCCCATTGGGCTACTTTATAACGGAAACAAGACTAAGTCTACGAAGCCTCTAAAGAGTATGCCTCTGAGAATTTGATAACTAGTCGGGACAGGGCCCCGACATACCCATTCTGATATATGTACATATGTAGCAAAATATAGGCTCTAAATATCTTATAGCTCCAGGTAGAGGTGGAGCTTACCAATTGCTAAACTGGAGTCTCTAGTCTACTGAAAATGCTTGTTGTCTTGAGTACCTGAGCCTATAGTGATACAAATGAAACGCCAAAATAATAGGGACGTCAGTACATACAACACATGTACTGGTATGCAAACTGAATAACAAGTAGACATCAAATATCATGATAGGCAAATCTGAGCATGTATATGCAAGAGACATAATCTGTAACTAGAATTATGACCAACCTCAATGGTCCTCATCGAACGTTTTATGGCTTAGTAATTTATATATATATAATCCTTATAATTTACCTAGGTGATATCTTTACTTGATTATCTCGCTTCTTTATTCTTTGTAAAACTAACTGTCAGGGAATCATATGATGGCCTATTGACGGCGATTAGTGAACCCTGTATGGCATATGTAGCCCACTGTCACGACCACGCGTGAATCTCATAGTCTGGTAATGAGGTCTATCAAGGTACGCCCCACAGGGCTCCTTTATGGTCTGCCCACAGGCCTGTATCTGTCAGGTGAATCCACGACGGGAATTCCAGCTGACCATATGTGAATTCTGTGCACAGAGTAGCGTCGCACGTAGTAGCCCTAAATATACCCACCCTATGCTGCAGAGTAGTTTCTAATCTCAACTGATTGCAATTATTTATAATAATTAATTCATTAGTCATATAGCTCGTGATACAATTCTTGATTACATTCTTTAGCTTGAGAATCATATATCTTGTGACATTTATCGGAAGAAATGCAAGTTTAGGTCGTACCTTAAGGGCAAAAGAGGTTTTAGCTTTACATACCTTAATTCGGGACTTACTATCTTACGTCGTCAAACTCCTTTGCTGACAACTTTATCTATAGCATAAAATCATAAAATGATAGTATAAGAAACTAATTAAGAGTCACAACAATGCCAAAAACACAATAATGGTTCGCGAGCGACAATCTCAATAATTACCACAGATGAGTGGTGTATCGCCACACCCTTCTTTTTATCTACTTTCCAAGTAGGCTGATGACCTATTTACATGTTCATTATTACTCTTCATCCTTAACCATAAAGAACCATCCCCCTTAATCATCCACACTTAACATAAAAGTAAAACTCATGGCCTCCGATCACCATCCCACCGGTTCCTTGTTAACGATGTCAAATTTCTTTATAAGCTCATAGTTTAAGTTGGTAGAGAACTAATGGCATAAATTAAAATAATAGGAGCTCATATAACCAGCTACAACAAATTCTTAGCAACTTAGAAATTTCATCAAACACTTGGTGAGCGATAAACTTTCAAGAACTATAATAGTCGCGTTCTCTATATCTCGTCTTCCGTTTTAATGTAACCAGCTTACCTCCCCAATACAATACCATTGACCCCTCATTTGGTCAAAATAACAGCCAACACAACCTTGTACAAACTCCCTCCTCACCGAAACTTCAAATACAATGGGTAAAACATGGACTCACGACTTCCTATACCCGCAAATTATACTTAAAGCATCCTTGGTGAAACGACCCCAAAAATGCCCGAAAATGTGCTTCGAAAACACCTATAATTGTAATTTCCATATATCTCAAAATCCGTGCATGATTTCAAAAATTTGACTTCATATTCTTATTCAAGGGGTCAAATTGAGTGGGAAATGGGTCTAACCCGAATTTTAGAGCAACCGTATCAAAATTCGAAAATCGCAAAAAATGCGATTTTCAGGGTCAACTTTAAAGGGGCATATCTCTTAGCACACAAGGAACTGGAAGG
>JAJOOO010023047.1:0-10092 GCA_029582685.1 Solanum piurae | reverse complement strand
TTACTTTTAATAATCTGAATATAAATAAATACTTAGTTCAAAGCTATCTTTTTATTGTTTTTATTTTATTTCAATTTAAATCCCCCCATTTTTTATATAACGACTATCGAGTTAAATATTTGCTATTGATAATATTCTTCCATATTCTTTGTGGGATCGATCCAGACTCATAGTTGGGTAAATATATTGCATACGATCGTTTATATTTCTTTTGAAGAAGTATATTTGAACGTTATCAAGAGTCACAGTACTGAGCAAATTTTGAGTTTTCAAATTCAGTACCATGATCAGACCTAATTGATGTCAATTGTTTATCAAATTTATTTTGGAGTTTTCTTATAAGAGATGAAAAAGCTTCAAATGCATCATCTTTAGAAGTTAGAACGAGTGTCCAAGTATACCTGGAATAATCACCAACCAGAACAAACACATATATTTTCCCTCCCCTGCTTTTGACTCTCATGGGACCACATAAATCCATGTGTATTAGTTCAAGGGATCTCGTTGAACTTATAGCCTGTTTTGGTTTAAAGAATGATTTTACTTGCTTTCCTAGAGTGGCTTCACAAACTCTTGTCTCTTTGAATTTTGTTTTAGGCAGTCCTATAACTAGTTCATTAGAGATGAGTTTATTTAGTTGTACATGGCTAGAATGACCTAGACGTTTGTGACATAGCAAAGGATCCTTTTCAATCACACTTAAGCAGACTAAGTTTTCATCAGATACTTTTGAGGTATCCACTGTATATACATGTTTATCTCGATTTCCTATCAGAACAACCTTCTGTGTTTTAAGGTTAATAACTTTTACATCAGTTGATGAGAAGATTACCTCGTTTCCTTTATCACACAGTTTATATATACTTAGCAAGTTGTGTTTCAAACCTTCTACGTGATATACTTTGTCAATTGAGTGTTCATTTGATCTGCCTATCTTTCCGATGCCATTAATCTAACCCTTTTTTCCTCCACCAAAAGTTACCATTCCACCTCTTCCTTATTTAAGTAAGAGAAATTGTGATGTATCTCCAGTCATGTGTCTCGAACAAACACTGTCCATGTACCAATGTTGCTCGCTTCCTCTCACTTTTTCCTGATAAATTTCACAGGTTAGTTTTAGTCACCTAGATTAATTTGGGTCCTTTAATGGAATCAAAAGGATGAATAAGATCTCTATGTATCCATTTAGGTAGATTAGATATCTTTTGAGTATACCTTTTCCTTTGAGGTGTCTTATATGTGCCTTTTATTTTTATGTTGACTCTGTATTTTGGGCAATTTATCTTAGAGTGACCTGAGTTACCACAGATAATGCATAACACGGGATTATCAATTCTAGGATGTTCAAAACCTATTCCAGTTTTTTGATTTCGGTGATTATTTCCCAGATGTGATACAATCATAGATGACTTAGTCCATTTATTTTCTTGGTCAAGCTCATATTTAGTCCTAGTTAGTTCAAGTCATTTTTGTTGACTTTTCTTTTTCAGAACACAATTCGTTTTTGAGCCTGTTAATTTCAAGTTCATTTTTTAACCCATCATAGATTGTGTCCTTACCTGTTTCTTTAAGTTTTATGATTTCAGTTTTATTGGACATATTCCAAGACTCTAATTGTTGAACTTTCTGTGATAAAAGCTTGTTTTTCTTTTTTAGTTCAGCATTGAGCTTTTCAAGATCTATATACTCAAATTTTAAAGGCAAGTATCTGATTCTTGGTTTTAACTAATTCCTGAATTGTGTCAATAGATGTGAGCATTAGAAAAGATAGTATTTTCTTAGAGAATTTTATTAGCTTATCTTTGATATCAAGAAGGTTTACCCCTTTTTCTTCAGAGTCTGAATCAGGTTCAGGTTCAGGTTTTGATTCTTCTATGGCCATCAGAGCAATGTCATCAGCATCTTCTTCATGCATCTCTGAACCCGTTCCCCAGGCTACATACATAGCTTGCTCATTCTCTTTGTTTTTTCTTTTGTTTAAAATTCCTTCTTTTCCTTTTCAGCCCTTTCCTTCTTCCATTCTACTTCTCACATAGGATAATCCTTAATTTGATGATTGGTTTTTCCACACTTGAAGCATCCTCCACTTTGTGATTTCTCTGTACTCTTCTCTTTGGCGGGTGGTGCCCTTTTTCCAGAATTTGTGCCCCTTTTGAAAAGTTTTTTGAAGTTTCTGCTAATTAGTGCTAGGTCTTCATTATCTATATCTGAATCATCACTTTCAGTTCCTTTGAATCCAAGGTTTTTTTCTTTGCTTCCTTCATTTCTTTTATCAATTTTCATCTCATATGTTTTGAGATTACCTACCAGTTCATCCAAAGTCATATTGGTTAAATCCTTGGCTTCTCTGATTGCGCGTGACTTTTATTTCCCATGATCTAGGCAAGGTCCTAAGCACTTTGTCTACCTGTTCCTCATTGGTGTATACTTTTCCCAAGGAGATTAACTCGTTTACTACAGTAGTAAATCTGGTAATCATGTCTTGAAGAGATTCTCCGGATTTCATCTTGAAGGCTTCGTATTCGGTGCATAGCCTAGCAATTCTGAATTTTCGAACTTGAGTTGCACCTTCATGAGAATTCTGTAGAGTATCCCATATTTGTTTAGCGGAGGTGCAACTTGAGATGCGATTAAACTCATCAGGTCCTAGTCCACATACAAGAATGAATTTAGCTTTTGCATTTTTTCCAGCATCTTATAGTCAGCTTCTCCGTATTTATCCTTAGGTTTTGGGACATCTTTTCCTTCACTATCCTTAACAGTAGGGATTAACTAGGGGTGTGCAAAAACCGAACCGACCGATAAACCGAACCGAAAAAATGTTATTGGGTTATTGGGTTTTTAATGGGTTTATAAAAATAAGTTATTGGGTTATTGGTTCGGTATTGGTTTTTACTATTGGGTTATTGGGTAAATCGATAACCCAATAAGACGATAATAATTGACTATTTTACCCTTCCTAATTATTAAATATTAATAATTTAATATACAACTATACATTATAACTATATGAAATTATTAGTACTCTACCCACTTCACACTAGGCCGCTTTACTAGTCTTTACTGTTTACTCAAAATCTAAAAACTAAAGTAAGGGTTCACAATTGTAGCTATTTGATTTTAGTTTTAGTTTTAGTTTTAGTTTTAGTCTTGTTGGACTATTTGATTTTAGTTTTAGTTTTAGTCTTGTTGGACTATTTGATTTTAGTTTTAGTTTGTAATTATAGGTTGTAGCATTTGCAAGTTTGTAAAGGTCCGTAATTTGATTAACATAAAAAATTTTATACTATGTTTTGGTGGTGACATGTAATTATAGCATTCGTACTATATTTTCTCTTATTGATGCAATTTGTCATTATCTTTCTTGTTTCACTATATCAAAGCATTTAGAGAAGTGGGAAGTCATATAATATTTTACGGACATTTTCTTATTGGGTAAACCGAAAACCGAACCGATAACGGACAAAAACCGATAAACCAAAAACCGATAAAGAATATCTTATTGGTTTGTTATTGGGTTAGCATATTTAAAAACCGAAAACCAATAAACCGAACCGACCGATGCACACCCCTAGGATTAACGGCCCATCAGTGATTCTTACCCATAGTTCATAGTCTTTGGCTTGAATGAAGTCTTCCATCCTTGTTTTCCACCATGAGTAGTATTGACCATTGAATAATGGTGGTCTATTGATATGTTTCCCTTGACCGTGTCCAAGAGGACGTGCAGAACTCATAATGATCTTTATCTTGAGTTATTAGACTCTTGATTAAGATAACTTGCTCTGATACCACTTGTTGGAATTATGACCTCCTTAATTCTTTAAAGGAACACGTACTTACTACTTGTTCCTCTCTATTTGAAGCTAACAGTAAACAGATTCGTATAACGACACGTTCAAAACTTCATATTATTTATAGCACTTTCAAATAACACAACGATTACAAAACTATGTAACCTAAGGAATTATAAACTCTAATTCCTAGCTACCCAAGACAAAAAAAACCAGGTTTAATTCTTCTATCGTTCTTCAAGTTCTTCAAACTTGTTAAACGAAACCTACTCTCAACACTTGATTGTATTCAAAACTCTTGACTACAAGCGTACAAATTTTCTCTCAACTCACAGCACTCCCCAAGTAAATATCAAAACTCTCACAAAACTCTTGATCGTGTTTTGATTTTCCCTCAATGTATGTGCGCAACTTTCTCCAAAGAAACTATTGCCCTATTTATAGATTTGGACTTGAATCCAAAACCTATTTCAACTAGAAATCCTACTTGTCTCTGCTTCATTTTTCCTCTCGAAACTTAGAAGCTCATGCGTAGAAAACCTGCTTCATGTAGAACTCCTAACAAATTGTAAGCCGCTACTTTATTTACAAAACCTTCTCCCAGTCAGATTTGGATTAGTTGGTACATGTTGATACGACCCGTTCTATGCAACTTGACACTTTGACATTCTTCAAAACATTTAGACCTTTTGCTTCTTACAAATATTATCAACAACACATTTAAATGCAAAACATTTTTTTTATAATAACTGTTGCAAACATTTTGTATAGGACTGACTCTATAAATTGACTCGATATATCACATGTATATACAAGCACAATTTAACAATCCTAAACATACCGGTTCTACTAGTTGGCACCTAAGGAAAAAGAAACATGACAACAAAAAACCTTAGGCAGTGCGAGATGCGGAAAGGTGTACCCCTCCAAAAGATATGCATTGTCCCCAATTCATCATAAAAACACAATGAAGCTCGGAGCGTGAGGTTTTTCATCAAAGCCTAGAGATTTGATGTCTAACACAAATGATGGAGTTGTGATAGCCTTAAGAACCTCTATAATGGTGTTGTTAGTGCCCACTACACTCAATGGTGCATCGCGAGGGATCTAGCAACCGATGGTGGAATAATGGTAGTATGTGACTTCATAGAAATATCAACTCCACCACAAAAAGTCCTCTCAGCTTGCAATCCACTAGAGGAAGCCCCAAATGCATGGGCTTGCAGCTCCTCCTTTCTCACCTCCTCCTCATGTCGTGACAACCGCATAGCTTCGATTGTTTGATCCCTCTCATCCCTCGCACAATGATGGTTCTTCTTACTCTTCTCTTTTCTTTTTCATCCTCTACTACTGACACCTTGCTTGCGACTTTAGGGAGGTCATCACCTAATAAATCAATAAAAAGATTCTCCCTCTTCGATTCTTCAACCTCTGGAATATGGAACATTGCGGCTGGTCTCTCATGCAGCTCCTGAATATTAGCTTGAGGTTGTGCAAGCTCAGCCACAAATTGTGCCAAATCTTGAACCGTGAGCTCTTGTTGTCGATAATTCATTCAAGACTCCATGGCGTCCATCCGAGCATGTTTATCATTGTATGGATCTAATGCCACTAAAATATCCATATAAATAAATAGGCCAAGGTGCTCAATGAACAACTTCATCTTCTTCTTATACCTGTCAATCCTCTTAACTAATCTGGAAAAAATTATGGGAGTGAAAGCATATGGCGAAGGCTTCGACAAAGATGAAGTATTGTCGATAGTCTCAACATGTGTACCTGGAACCTCTGATGCAGACTATGTCTAAGTCTGTGTATTTGTGCATGTGGACGTTGTGGGGCATCCTCCTATCTCAGCCCCATGCTACATGGCTGATCCAAATACTTGTGGTTCCATCTTGTGCACCTGCATCTCAAGTTGTGTCTCATCCTTCATTTTTTTGAATATAAAACTTCTTTGCAACCACAATCTCTTCATAAACCCCTATTAAGATAGGCAACATTGTAGCTTTGCATAGGCTATTAAACAGACACGGGAATGGTAGTGACGTGGCCGATCTAGTTACCCGAGCCTAGATCTCACCAAAAATAATTCTCCCAAAGTCCATTGGGAATCTCGATAGTAAAGAGGATACCACCACCACCTTAACCTCAATCAATGTGTTGTTTCCCCCGATCGACAATAACCTATATCGCACCACACCCCACTAAAACTTAGAATGGACTGATAGTGATGATTTTTGAGTCCTCTCTGTAGCGTTCATTAACCACGAAGGCTGACCTTCAGTACCTGAGAAAATTAGGGAAGCTGTTGGAGGCTCTCACACATCGTGTAATTAAGTTCAGTCATTTTTTATGTAGGAATATACTAAGGCCCAATAAAATTTGTTTATATTCATCAGTGAATATCAACTTGAATATTGTGGACCATCACCTCTGGTAATCGGACAAGCTTCCCCTTCAATAACTTCGGGACCTGAACAAGTAAAGTTGCATAGTTCAAATATAACTCATGGACCATGTCTAGGTAGTAACCTAGGCTCCTCCGAATTCACTCGAGGTGGTAATCTTTGAACCTTCGCTCGATCTCATAGTACTCTCGTTATTTAGATGCTGACACTCGAGCCTCCTCAACTATATTTCATTTCACACTATCCCGGGCTGTCACTACAAGTACTTCATTGTAGTATCTCACAGAGCCCTCGATAGACCACCTCATGGCATCACAAAAACCCGAGTTCTTGGTCTTAATGGTTCACCTCGTACCATCCCCGGGATATCAACTTCAAGTGCATCCTTAGCCGATGCATGGTCCTCAGCCATCTAGAAGCAGAAAAGTCATAATTAGAGTTAGTGACTGATTCATCCCCTCTTCACATCAGGAGATACTTGCTACTTCCTTGGCGTAGCTCTAGTCATGGGTCTAGGTGAGACCTCCTGTACCTCATCTTCCCAGTCAGTTTGCTCATCCACTAGTTGATGAGTCGATCTCTTTTGGGAACCCCTACATGTTGGGGTCAGCTTGGGATGAATTAGTACTCATAGAGGAACATATTAGTACAAAAGGACATGGAACCGATAAGCAAAAGCTCAAGAAATTTAGTTAGAGAAATGGATGAAGAGTGAAGTTGATGGCCGTCAGAGGTCTGATGGTCTATCAAGTCCCATCTTCATAAAATATCCAGAGAATTTTTATGTTTATGCACATATGACTGGTTGGTCTGACGACTCCTCACAAGTATGAAGATCTGTCAGTTCCACCGTTAGAAAAGATCAAAGACTTTTTATGTTTCTGCACTTGTGACGAGTTGGTTTGATGGCCCATCACGAGTGTGACAATCCATTAGTTCCAACGTCAGAAAAGATCAAAAACTCAAGATAGTTGTTGAAGATTTAATGATAAGTATTACAGCCCGTCAAGTGTGATGGTCTATCGCATGTGACGGTCTGTCAGATGAGACGGTCCTTCAGGTGTGACGGTCCGTTAGGCATGCCATCAGAATCTTTTCAGATTGATTTTTTTGAAATTGGCTTTGTGATGCTGCCTTTGATGGTCTGTCACATGTGTGAAGGCTCGTCTAACACATTGTCACAAGCCAATTTCTTCTTTTCTTTTCAATGTGTGTTAATGTTTCGCTACATTATTAAGGTTAAAAACTCGCATGAGTTGTAAATCTCAAAATGTAGTAAAATATCAACCCCATGAAAATGAGCAATTAACCTCTTAAATTACATGTCGGTAGCTTTGATAACCCTAACTTTCACGACTATAGCTTCGAAAAATCAAATTCCGACGAAGTTTGATAAATGGATGAACATTTTCCAATTACAATCCTTTTGAATCGCAATGATTGAATTATCATTTCTTCACTATAACAAAATTTACAGATTTTGGGATAACTGAAAATCGGAAGCGAGAGATTTGACCTGTATTCACAGAGAATGTTCAGTTTGCATGATAAAGTGTTGCATTTCTTCTTCATCGGCCTTCGTTGAGGTATTACGCTGCGTCGGCTTAGAGGATTTGAAAGAGGTTTGGCTAGATCTAGAGTAATGAGAGAAAGATGCATTAGTTGAATGAGAGGGAAATAAGAAACAGAGAAGCGCCACATTAAAATTTCCCAAAAAATTAATTGTGGGGGTTTAAAGCTCTGGAAGGTGTATCAGATCAGATTTGTGGAGATTTGTGGAGGATAGCTTAACCGCTACAATTTAATTAATTTGTGGGATTGTTATTAACCTCCCCGCAATTTATGTATTTTTTTTGGAGTGGAACTAAATTGCCCTTCTATGTTGATTGTATTAAGTGGCATCAACAATACAACATTGGCAAACTCTACTAGCTTGGAATGTATGACAATGTGACATTTAAAACCACTACTAAGAGTCACATTTTGAGGTTAATAATTTACTCACAATGATGACTTTTTATAATTGTAGCATGGAGAATAACATACGACAAAATCGTCTTTTATGTCTACTTATAATCTGGATAGAGCAAAACTATAATATCATAAAAACTACTCCCTCCGTCTCATTTTATATGATGTACTTTGATTTGACACAAACTTAAAGAAAAATGGAAAGACTTTTAAAACTTGTGGTCCAAAATGAATGATAGAAATTTGTGTGGTTGTAAATCATTTCATTAAGGGTAAAAAAGACATTTTTTAGCAAATTGTTACTTAAAATAGAAATATGTCATTCTTTTTGGGACTGACTAAAAAGGAAAGTAAGTCATATAAATTGGGACAGAGGGAGTAGTATATTTTAAATGTATGGATTACTAATTATTGTAACTTATAGTATATTTTACGTAGCTTCCAAATATATAATATTTATTCAAAAAAATTCAAGATGAGATTGTCGGTAGGGATGGCAAATGGGAGGGGCGGGGCGGGTGCGGGTTAAACCCGCAAAGTCTTTACCCCGCCCCGCTCCGCCCCGCATAGCATAATTATGTTTTCTTGCCCCGCCCCGCCACATTGACGATTAATCAAATGGGTTCATTATGGATATTGGTCTGCTAGGGAATGTGAGGATATCTGATATTTGCAGAACACTAAACTCAAGAATTGAGATTCCAATTACAAGAGATTGACTATCAGAATTTCTACCTAAAATATATACATGCTTGCTTGTCTTCAAGTACAAACTGAGGCATGAGGGAAAGACTACTAATCACATTCTTGGATGTTACAGCAACAAAAGACTACTAATCACATTTAACAAAATCCAAAGACTTTCCAGGGCACTACTAATCACATTCAACAAAATCAAAAAACTCCCCATGCCCTGTTACAACAATAAGGATTCAAAATAGCAAACTTAAAGCAACCGTCTTTATAACTTAAAGCAACAGCCTACAAATTCAAGTAACACCAACTCTTAAAAACAAAAGATTAAAATCAACAATCTCTTCTATCGACTATTATGGCTTTCCAAATGGTCTACAACTTGAATCCGGCTCTTCTTCTTCATCAAGCAAGGTCGGACATGAAACTCTATCAATGCTCGAAGTCAAACCTAAGAAGAAAAGTATGTGGTTAAAGTATTAATTAAGAACTGGAAAAATTGTTAAAATAACAAGTCATTGAAAAGTTAGTTACCATTTATTTCGTTCCACAACCAAGTGCGAGCACACATCAAAGCTTCCAAAGTAGTAGGATGAAGTCTACTGCGGTGTGGACTAATCAACCTTTCACTAGTGCTAAATGCCGATTCAGAAGCAACAGTAGACACATGAATGGATAAGAGGTCACGAGCCATTTTTTGTAAAGTAGGAAATTTCAATCCGTTTGTCTTCCACCAACTTAAATTGTCAAATGATGGAGTTTGAGGCAACAAACTTTCTTATAAATACATATCCAATTCTGATTTTGTCTTTGCATTAGCACTATCTATCAAAGCTTGATAGTCGATCACTTTCCGAAAGGCCAATGGCTTCATTTCAACTAGATGCTTCAACTAACTCATGTGGAGAAAATATTCTACTCTTGTACTCTTTAAATAAATCATCACAGTGAGTACGAACTTCTTGAATTTTAGTTAAAGCCTCTTCACCATAAATTAGTGGAAGATAGAACTCTACTAACTTCATTTTATATCTCGGATCAAAAATCGCAGCTACTCCCATGAATATATGCTTATCATTCCAATATTTTATAAACTTTAATAACATTGCTTCTGCCATATTTTTAATCAAAGGATTGAAACTTTTTAGCCATGCTTCTAATTCGAGCTTAACTTCACAAACTTTAGAAAAATATTGACTTGAAGTAGGATACTGAGTTCCTGA
>JAJOOO010023046.1:0-30465 GCA_029582685.1 Solanum piurae | reverse complement strand
CTTTATATATTGGGAGAAATCATCCAATACATTTGACCCAAATTTCAAAGAAATCTTTAAAAAGGCACTTACGATAACTTTTGCCAACTTTTATCTTGCCACTTACTTAACTTCAAAACTTGAGAATAAACCATTAAACACTTAAAATATGACATACCACATCCTTTTTAATTTATTACTCACCCTTTTTGTCTTTCCACGAAGGTACGAGTTAATTTAGACGTTTTGGAAAAGTCGGGGTGTTACATAAAAGATACATGAAATAATATTAGATCATATAAATATATATACATGAAATTAATATTAGATCGTATATATAGATAATGAAATAAATACTAGATACTTCTATGATACATATGAATGTACTTGTATGATACTCATGTATCTAAGTTTTAATTTGTTGGATACATTATATATTGACAATAGATACATTAAATTTTCATAATTAATTGTCCATATATTTTAAAAATCATCAATTACTCCTCTAATTAAGGAAATCCGTTCGACAGATACATGTATCTTGCCAAAATCAAATTTTTTTAATAATTAAGACCTAAACTAGTAGAATTTATGTAATTTGTCTCTTAATTATCTCATGCCTCCAACAACATGTTTACTCCAAACTAATTCAACTTAATGTATTTAGTAAAGTACAATTAACTATGGCGGTTAGTGAAAAAAAATACATAATGCAAATATATCTATTGATTAGTGTGAGCGCCGATAATGTACTACCGGTTGATTTTTATTAAAAATCAAAGTGGATCTTTCGTCAAACTCGTTCATCTAGATATAAGCGAATTTTCCTTCACAAATTATGCAAAACAAAATGTTTTATTAATCTAAAGTCCCAACTCCGAAACATGTTTACATGTTTGACAAAATGTATCCATTCACATTAACTAGTATAAGAACATATGCAATAACACCGGTCAATATTAAAGAAAAACTAAACTTAGAAAATTATTATTTTATTTTTTTGAGCATGTTAAATCGAATTATTTCAACAAAATTATAAATATCATTTTTTTTCTCCACTCAAGGTAGCAAAGGAACAAAAACTAATTTTAATGTCATAAAAGTATCATAACCATATAATTTAGGATACAACAATTTGAACATCATGATTCACAACTAATGGTAATTATGCATACCACTAATAATTATTAGTTTTTTTGTCATTATAAATAATCAAATTAAATGAAAATGCATTGAAATACTACTACACCAAAAATGATCTTTAACGACAATCAACTAATAATAATAACTTAATTATCGTTAAATATTATTTATAATAATAATTAACACTCTTTATAAATGTTTCAAAAAATTTATAACAATATAAAATCTAATAACAACAAATTAATATTAATAAAAAATATAAAAAATTATTATATATATTACCGTTAAAAGCTATTTTTGTTATAATTCAAATTTGTGAATGATAGTAAAACGAGAAAGGAGCCCACAAGAGCCATGAAGAGTGCAAAAAAAAAAGGCTGCGACTTTTAGAGTTTTCAATTAGCCATTATGTTTATACAAACAATTTTGTACGATTCAAATTCAATTCACAATTTAACCGTAACAGAAACCGTCCACTTTATTCTCTGATTGAAAACTGACCTTTTGTTCTTTTTTTGTTCTTTCCTTTTTTTGGTTGAGAAGTGATGTTTAAAATGTGATCGTCAATTTTATTAATTTCTGTCTTTTATAAAAAAATATACATTAAAACCAACGGCAGAGTGGTCATTTAGGAGATTTCATAACCATCATCGTCCAATCCTCGTGGGTCCGATTTTCTCAACTATTGATTTAATCAGTAAATTTAAAATATATACATATTTAAAGATATTTGTTCACACTTCTATGGAAAATTGAGATCTCGTGAATTGTGATACTACCAATTTACTTCCTCCGGTCATTTTAACTTGTCATATTTTAATTTGATATATTTATTAAAAAAACACAATTAACATGTCTATTAGATTGATTATCTTATACTCCCTTCGTCTCTTTTTATATGTCACATTTTTACTTTTCACTTGCTTTAAGAAATAATGTAAATTTATCCTTCTATCCTTATTTAATTTTTTTGGAACTCAAGTTTTCAATCAATGAATATGAATTAATTTATTTTGATTAATTAATTTAACTAATGAACATGAATCATTTACTTAGCTTTTTTAAGTTGGTCAAATGTATATTTTCAAGGCTAATAACTCGCAAGGATAAAAAAGGATTAATATGGTAATTTATGCATTGATTTTATGAAATGACAAGTACTCCCTTTGTCCCTAATTACTTGTCCACTTTTGAATTGACACACCTATTAAGAAAATAATTACTGACATAGTGAATTTTTCATTTTACCCCTATTAAATATGAAGTAGATGAATTAAAAACTTAAGATTTTAAAAAAGTTCTACCTTTTTTAAAGTAATTAATTGAGGGTATAATAGGTAAAAAAAAATTGTTCTTTCTTGATTTGTTAAAATAGACAAGTAATTAGGGACAACTATAAAAGGAAAAGTGGACAAGTAATTAGGAACAGAGAGAGTATTATTGACCGACTATTTATAGAAGGGATGTCATATTTTATTTTATTTTTTTAAAATTAAAAGTCAGGCATTAAGCCTTTTATTATGAAGAAGGGATGACATATAAAATGAAACGGATGAAGTATTATGGACTAACTATTTATAGAAAGGGATGCCATATAAAAGGGAAGGAGGGAGTAATTAATATTTAGTACTCCATCCATTTCAAATTAGTTGAATTGTTGAGGTGTTTCACACCTTTAAGAAAAGTAGATTAAGACATAAATTAGACTTAACTTTTCATTTTTACCTTTATTAATTATTGTTAAAATTATGATTAAAATAACCAAATATAAATTAATAACTAATCCAATACTAACTAATGAAGAGTAAATTGGAAGAACATTCTAAAAATAATCTTGAAAATTGAACAATTAAGTTAATTTGAAAAATGAAAAATGTCTCAACAAATCAATTGATATGAAATGGAGGGAGTATTAGATTTTGAAAAATAATTTTAAAATTAAATAATTAATAAACCTAAGGGTAAAATATGAAGAAAAATAATATTTTTTTAAAAAAATGATAAGCAAAAATAAAAATTTATTTTCTAAATAATGAACAACTAAAATTGATCGAAAAAGTAATTAACTCAAAACCAACCGTCTTAATAATATTAGGAAGAAACTCCTTAATTTAGGAAAAGAAGAAGAAGAAATATCTTACTTCATTCACAAGCTATTTTTATTGTTATTTGTCTCTCTACAACTTGAACTATTTATTAATTAAAAAAATCAATCTACGATGTGTTAATTTATCACTGTTCACTCGTTATATGAATATTGATTATTAAATTCACTTTGTAAAGAAAACACACAAAAAAATAATTAAAAAAATAAAAATCCCCCGCACTATATATAGAAGTCCCCCTGTGTGAAGTAAAGTTCGCGATTAATTGCGCGTTCCTCTGTTCTGTCCTTTCCTTTTTCAAACAGAAAGCCTAAAAATACCAAAATTTCAACTCAAAATACATCAATGGATTGGGTTCGAGGTGAATCAGTAGGCCATGGTAGCTTTGGCAAAGTCAATTTTGCAATACCCAAATTCCACAATACTCATCTTCTTCCGTTAATGGTGGTCAAGTCATCTGCAGCTGCCTCCTCTGCTACCCTCATTAACGAGAAGCTGATCTTGGATGAGCTTAACTCTTGCCCTTACATTATTCGCTGTATTGGCGACAGCTATACATACGAAAAAGGAGAAAAATTGTACAATGTCTTGTTGGAGTATGCTTCAGGAGGTGCCATGTCGGAAAAGCTCAAGAATTCCGGTGATGGTAAGTTGCCGGAGAATGAAATCAGAAAATACACCAAGGCCTTATTGAAAGGGCTACACTATATTCACAAGAGTAGATATGTTCACTGCGATATTAAACCGCAGAACATTCTTTTAGGCGAAGATGGTCAAGTCAAAATTGCTGATTTTGGGTTGGCAAAGAGAGCCGAATCAGTAAAAGATGATAAATTGCGAAGCGAATTGAGGGGTACCCCACTTTACATGTCGCCGGAAATGGTTACCGGCGGCGAACAGGGTACTCCCGCCGATATCTGGGCACTTGGGTGCGTGATTTCTGAGATGGCAACCGGAGTTCCAGTCTGGGGTTACTCAGATTTAACCCAACTATTGATGAGAATCGGAGTTGGTGATGAGTTGCCTGAATTTCCGACGAAGTTATCGGAAGAAGGAAAAGATTTTCTTGAAAAATGCTTCGTGAAGGACTCGAAAAAGAGATGGACGGCTGAGATGCTTCTAAAACACCCCTTTGTTGCTGATGAAGACGACACTGTTACATTGAATGACGAAAGATGCAGCCCTTCAACATCTCCAAGGTGCCCATTCGATTTCCCAGATTGGATATCAGACGACTCTGCTGAATCATCAGTAACATATCAAATTACATCTCTGCCCTCGCCGGCGATTCAAGAATTACTCAATTTTAGCGGCGGGTCATTATCCACATCACCGGCTGAAAGATTAAGGGGATTAATGAATGAACTCACACAATCTGAATGGTCCGATGCTGATGATAACTGGGTCAGCATTCGGTGATGTCTATCTCTATCAAATATTCAAACTTTATTTTTAAAAATTGATTAATAGAAAATCCAAAGTAGTATTTAGATTTTCAGAGTACTGAAAGATTTTTTTGTTATCAGCTCTGATTTTTAATTTTTTTTAGCTTCTTTATTTGTAATTAGAAATTAAGCTCATTGTACATATATAATAGGTTGTAATTAGGATTTAGGATATCACTTTCAATATTAAGACAAGTGAGATTGGGACTAAATGGGAATTGTAGAATGGCAGTGGATGAGTTGAAGTTATTATTATTATTATTTATTTATTTTGGGCCAACAATGATCGATAGAATCATACGCAATCATTCAGTTTATCTTTTGCAAGTTGCAATTTTCTTCCATAAAATCATTGGCTCAGTATAGCCGAAAATCAGTAGTAGTATAAAGTGTTTCGATCAACTAATAAACGGATAAAAACCTTTCAGCATAAGTTGCAATCCTTTAGATTATTACAATAAATTCGTGATACATCCTTCCTATCTAACATTTCTCCTTTTTCTTTGCTTTTTAACTCGAGAGTCGAAGGTATCTGTTCGGTAAGATTGTGGGTGCTCGAGTCAAAAATAAAAGTGAGATTCGAACTTGGATTCAATAAACACAAAAATAGCCTTAAGCAACTACCCAAGAATCAATGGATTAGTTAGATCATTTGGTCATTGGGTGCTCTATGTTAATTTTATACAAATACTTTTTTATTTGTACATAGATATATATATTCCGAGATGAGGTTAATGGGTGCTCAAGCACCCGGAATACACCATGTGGGTCCGCCCATGTCTGCTCACGCTTCAAGAAGTAATTCTTGAATTAAGTTTCAGTAAGTTTATGTGTTCTAGCATAAATGTTATTGGTTATCTATTAATCATGTAAGTAGTATGATTTCGATATGCTTCCGCTGTGCATATAGTTTTTCAAAAGATATCTCATATGATCATTCAATTATGACAAAAATATTTAAGCCCTTGGATTAGAGGTGCTAAAAAAATGCAACTGGTTAATATTGTGAAAAGATTTTCTTAATAACTACTTCGACTTCTACATTTATTTATTTGTTTATCTGCTAAATTTTCTTATTGAAAATTCTAATATCAATTAGGGAAGCCATGCAACTCTTATTCGAAAAGGCAAGACATGTGACGTGAGAAAAGATAATGGATATTCTTCTTTTTATTTCCTGAATAAAGAAATGTCAACTTGTGCAATCAATTTTGAAGAAAGGAATACAAATATAGTTAGTTAGAATGAATTATTTGCTACTCCATCTACAGTTGCAAGTGGCTGCTTATGTCTTTGCAACTTTCTAAGCATTTGCAAATTGCAATATGTCAGGATTGAATTTAAACAATTCCAGTTGTTTTATCTGACATTTATCTGTTAAAAAGTTTGTTAATTTTCATATTTAATGATGTGTGACAATTGGACTAGGAATCTTTGCAACTTGAAACCCCCTTAATTAGGCATCTTTACATGTTCCTAATTTTACATTTATTACATAGAGTTTCAAAGCCTAACTAGCCTAGCAATGATAAGATAACTTTCCATCATTATTCTGACTAAATTACCCAATTTTAATCTTTAAGAACATGGGCCAAAGAATATTCCTCAAGCACCATTTTGATTCTTGTTTGGAGGTCAATTTACTTGGGGTTATTTGCATTTAATTAACATTTTCTTCTGTTTATGAATTTTTTGTAAAATTAACCTCACTACTACACATTCCAAAGAATGAAAAATTAATCTTTAACAAGTTATGCTGATCGAATCATGAGTTTAAGTATAATCTGCATTTTATCTCGTCTTTGAATTGTTTGTAAGTCATGTCTAATTGACAAACTTGCATTGTTCACAAGTCATTTGGGATAGGCAATGACTTCGAGTACAATTTTCATTATACCTATTTTAAACTGTTAACAAGTCATGCCGATTGACAAACTTGCCTTGTTTGCAAGTCATACTGAGTGGATCAACGACTTTAAGTACAATCTTCATTCTACATATCTTTCACAAGTTCACATATTGGCAAGCTAAGTATGATAAAAGACTGATATTGTAATTTGATATTGTCTTCATTATATTAATCTTGTTAAATTATTTACTAGTATTAGCATACGACTTACTTGTGTTGTTCAATTATTTTTAGACGAATTGAAGTATTTAAGTCTTTATTCAAACCAAGACACATGCATGTAAATATTGCAGTACTAATGTCTGCATCTTTTTTGGACCACTTGATTGAAAAATGAACGTCAAAAATTAAAAACCATCAAAATTGAGGGGTTAAAAATGAAAAGACCATCCAAAAATAGGAACATTTGTACGAATGATCCATTTTCTGGTTTATTACTTGCAACAAACGTTCCTAAATTTAGGCCCTTTGGCCCACTACCTCTTCCCACAGTTCAATAGTGGGCCCATATTTTGGATTGTCATATTATGGGCCCGGTGTATTCTGAGTAGCAGTACAAATCGAAATTAGGCCATTGGTTGAAAGAACGATTATATTAGCGGAAAAGGGCAAAAAATACTCCTAAACTATTCGAAAAGGTCTAAAGATACCCCTCATCCACCTATTGGGTTAAATACACCCCTCAATCCATCTTTTTGGTCCACTATTACTCTTAAAACTAACAACCTTTTATTTTTAATTTTTATTGATATTAATTATTACGTGGCACTAGTGATGGCAAATGGGCGGGTTGGGTCAAATTTGGGTGGGCTGAAAATGGGTAATAATTCAACCCATCCATATTTGATATGGGTGAAAATGGATTGGGTAAAATAATAGTTTACCTATATTTTCATGAGTAAATAGTACTCTACTTAAGAATCAACATGGAGAAAATATTTTAGTCTTTTTTTAGATGAAAAATGTTGAAAATGCTTCATTTAGTTTTATTGTATCATAAAAGTCAAAAAAAATAATCCTAACTTTTCAATATAATTTTTTTTATGTAATAACAAGGGGAAAATATTTTTAATTTCAAAGTAAATGAATAGTTGCATTTTAGGACTAAAACATGCTTAATGCACTTTAAGGATTAAGCAATGTCAATACTAATACATAATTTGCTTATTTTACACTATTATTTATTATCTAATATAAATTAAACAAATATAAAAATATAATTATAATTAACTAAAGAAATGTACATTTAAAATATATATTTTTGGAAGGCTTTTCAACCCACCCGACCCATACCCAAACTCAATTAAGAGATTCATCAAAAATAAAAGATTCGATTATCTTTTTTCTCCCTCTTAAACCTAATAGGAGTAATTTATTTTCTTCCTATCACCATATGCAACCTCATTCAATAGTGATTAAAATAATTGTTGTCTATTTGCGAACAACTTTTTTGCTGTTTTCCTCAATCTCTTCATTTTGAAGGTTCAATAGACAATGAGCAGATAACATCGATAACTAACTTATCCTCCAATGCTTTTTCTGGTGAACTTCCCTTTCGTGACTGGAACTTCTGCGGTGCTTGATCTGTCAAACCTCCAATAAGAAAATAGGTTATTAGGTTTAAGGGGGAGAGAACGGATGATCAAATCTTTTATTTTTGATGAATTTTTTAATTAAATTTGGGTAAAAAAATGTGGATATGGATCTAGTGGGTGGGTGGAAAAAATTTGATGGGTTGAAATTTAAATTTATCCAATAGAAAGATGTCACATAATAATTAATAAAAAGATTGTTAGTTTTAAGGATAATAGTGGACCAAAAAGATGGATTGAGAGGTATTTTTAATCCAATAGGTGGATGAAGGGTATTTTTAAACCTTTTCAAATAGTCTAGGGGTATTTTTGGCCCTTTTCCGTTATATTAGTACCACTAAGAGAAAATCACCCCACGTAAATAATAAGATGCTATATTATTACATTTATAGGTATATAGCAAGATTTTATAATATGTAGTAGATTTGAATCTTTCAAAACCAACGATTTTAGGCTTAATTCTAGGTGTCATATCTACATTTTGAAATGAATCTAATGAAGGAAATGCTAATTAGATTTCACTGCAATTCAAAATCTCTCTCCCTCTAAATTGATCTCAAACTCAATTCCCTCTTAGGGATGGGTCGATTGCGGGGCAGGGCAGGTTTAAGTTTATGCGGGGCGAGGCAGGTGTAATGGGGCAGTTGCGAGGCGGGGCGGGGCGGGTTGAAATAATTGTTTTAAGAAATTAAACGGGGCAGGTGGCAGGTTGAATTTTTTTTCTTTCACTTTCCCAGTGTAATCTCTCGGCTCTCTCTAACTTCCATCTCAGATTTGTTAAGAGATGAAGCTCTTAGCTGTTACCATATTTTCACTTCCTCTAAGGTTTTCAAACAAGTTCCTTTATTATTGATCTTTTATAATCATATTTTGCAATTGAGTTTTAGTTCTGTTTGTGTTAATTTGGATTAACCGTTAAATTTGTGTTTTTTGGTTTAACTGTAATTAGCTAACTGTTATATTTATGTACTATTTTAACAAAATAACATAATAGAGAAAAAAAATAAAAATAGATACAACATAAGCATAGGAGGAAGGGGCGGACGAGAAGGAGTTGCTCGGATGGTAAGCACCCCTCACTTCCAATCTGAAGGTTGCGAGTTCAAGTTACCAATAAAGCAAAAGGGGTGGGAGTTCCTATGAAGGGTAAAAAACAAAAAAAAAGAAGGGGCGGGGCAGGGCAGGGCGGGTTTTTACGAAGCGGGGCTGGTTAAAAATAAAAAAAATATTAAGCGGGGCAGGTTGCAATTTCGCGGGTTAAGCTTTAACCCGCCCCAACTATTGCCATTCCTGTAATCCCTCTACCCAAATAACCCTCCACTTTCTCATCTTCCTTACAAGTTACAAACATGATCTGTTATTATTGTTGCTTTTCTATATTTTCATATTATTCGTTTCCGATTTTAAGTTTTTTCAAGAAGTTGATTGCGGAGAAAATTGGGGAAGAAAACTTTTTGGATTGAAGAGAAAAAATTCGGCGAAAATTAGGAAAGTAGATGCTCCAAAATAGTCTGTAGCCTGTAGCTCTCTTATATACGTTTTAAAAAAAAATATCTTCTATTTTTGATAAATAAAAAAATATTGTACTACATTTGATAAATATGAATCTAATTTTATTTTATTTATATAGAAAATTTCTCTTATATGATTGCTTTTCAAGTCCAAGGGGATTGTAAGCAAACTCAAAATGATTTACCCCAAAATAAAAAAAGCAAACTCAAAATGACAATATAAGATTGTCATTAAAAATAACTTTTTGTACTTGGTATTTATATTAAATTGAGCAATTTAACGTTAAAGGCAATTAAAATTAAAGTAAAAATACATAGTCTTTTACTACTTGTATTCATTAATTTAATGTGTAGACATGCACTCACGTGTCAGTAACAATTCTCCGATTAATTTAATGAGAAATATTTACTAGTACAAATCTCAATTGAATGAACCAAAACATGTAGAAATAAAAAAAGTATAAATACATCAGTTTCTATGTTTATGATTTTCCTCAACTGGCATTTATAATTCACTCAATCATAACCGACAAATTAACTGGCAGCCACGCCTCATTTTCCTCTATAAAAATAATAATAATAATAATAATTCAAAAAATTATTACAAATCTTAGCAACTAGCAAGCACTTGCCTATATATTTTTCTCAACTTGTTTGTCTTTTTGTTACACCGCCGTGCGTATTTGTTGATTAGTAATTTATAAGTCATATATAGGTGCAGAATTTCTTCAATGAAATGGGAACGTTCATTTTCTTAGGTTCCATAACAACGTTGCATTGAACCCTCTTGTAGAATTTGGGCTTAACCAATCTTCCCAAAACATAAGCCCTGGCTCGAACCTTGAAATCTAAGGTCAACGAAACTGGTGCTATTGGTTTACCCTCCTTGCTCATCAAGTCCACTCCTCCTCCATACAATGGAATTTTATTTCCTATTAAACTCACCGTTACTGTTCTCTGACTTTTTCTTCCTTGGTAAAACTTCATTATCTGCTCTACCCAAACACATAAAGACTATGATTAGTACGTAATACACCCACAATATGTAAAAAAATAAAATAAAAATTACACTATCAATGAATTTTTATCCGTAATAGCATGTTAGTTACGTTCTGTTCTAATTGAGAGAGATTTTGGTAATTCAGTTGATTAGCAATTTGGACTTTACATTTGTTGATAAGCTAGAGTTCGATTATATATTTCTCATCTTGTAATTCTCTCTCTTATTTTCCCTACCTCTTCCCCACCCCCTATATAATTATTAAAAATATATATACAAAAAGTTATGATTTAACTAGAGATCAAATAATACTTATCAAGAGATTTACATGTAGTCATTTAGTAGTAAGTGATCTAAAGTGTAAATTTAAGTTTTTAATATGACACGTTTAAAACAATAAAATTAAATGAGATTTTGATACATTTAACATAACTTTGATTAAGATTCACTTGATTGAAAAGTCTTACTTATTTTTTCTTAAATTACGTGTCAAGTCAAATTAGATTTTTTTTATAAGAACAAGTATTAATTATTGTTTTCTAAGTACATCGATCAAGGCACAATATCCATTGAAAAATAATACTCTACTTAAGATGTAGTTGACTACTTACCGTTCCTGTAGCAACGGTGAGCTGTGAAAAGGAAAGAACAAGAGGCGTAGACGTTACATGCACCCCGAAGAATGTGCCTGTATTACCAAATATCAGCTTCACTGTAGAGTTCATTGATACCATCACTGTTGCAACTCCCGAGAAATCCATCCCCGATTGAACCCCAAATTCATTATATGAAATACTCTGCACACATTTATAAATCACTTCAATGAAACAACCGGATCTAGATACAGATTTAACTTATATACATCGTTTGTCTTGATCCAAAAATTTAGAGGTGATCTAATTGTATAAATATTTTTTACTCAATACAATGACGAAATGAATTACCTTCATGGTAACGACAGGTTTCTGATTTCTGCTGGCACCCCACAAGATCAAAGAAAAGAAAGTGAATAGCAAAAAGAATCCAACAATAAAAGCCAAGAAATAACCGCGACGAGGGACACCTTTACTGTAGGCATCGTCATCAAGTAGTCCTTCTTCTTCTATAGCATCAAATTCTTTCCATTGCTGTTTATCTCCTTTACGAGGACGATGATTATGGTGTCTCCCGCTGTTGCTTCTAGACCCGTTACTCGACTTCTGCGAACCGGGCTTTAGCGAGCCCGAATAACGCGTAGAGGACGAGTCACGAGATTGTCGGCCCGGTGAGCCCATCGGGCTAAGTATAGGAGTGGAGTGGAACGAATTAGTAGTCTTTTCTCCATCATGCGAATCTCTTGACGGGCTTTGAACGTAGTAAACGGGCCGATTCGGAGATGACGGGGCTAAACTTGCCACCTCCGAATCCGTCTTAGCATGATGCGTTGACGACATTGTTGATTGATCTAATAAATTCAAAGAGGAATTGGAGAAATAAAAGAGATGAGTAGATCTAGGAGACTATTAGTGAGTATATGATGAGGAAATAATGAAGTAGTAGTAGTATATAGTAATAGAAAAGTCCAACACCCACGTTGGTACTAGTTTGTCTATTTGTTTTGTATGCCAAATATTGCGTGAGAGTGCAGTTAATTGAGGGACTGAAGGGCATGGAGATAGGAGACCAAGAGTATCTCTCACAGGAAAATATAAATGTTTTTAGTATCAACTGCCAGTTGGAATTTGATTATATTTATGCAGTTTGAGCTAATTTAGACGTACTACCTTCACTATATCTACTTGAGTATTTTTTTACTCGAAGAAATAAGTAATTGAATTACAATTTTACTAGCTGACTTCCAATCATTACTATATTTACTTGTTCAGTTTTTTACTCAAAGAAATAAGTGATTGTTTTACTTGTTCAGTTTTTTACTCGAAAAAATAAGTGATTGAATTACAATTTTACTAGCTGACTTCTAATTATTACTATAAGTCATCTCGGGAAATGAATTGAAAATTATTACTATGTTCATTTTTATTTTTACAGTATGTTAAAATAGATTTTTCATTTTCACTTGTTATTTTTCACATGTTAAGAAAAGAAATTTTTTTTCTTTTCATATATTATCCTCAATATTAATTATTTATTCTTAACATTAATTACTTATTCCCCAAATTATTTTTAAAGACCAAAGACTACAAAATAAATTTATATCAATTATTATTTCTTAAGGACATGTAAAATCCAAAACAGATATAAAATGATATAAACTGATTGATGTTGTCTTTATTATTTGTATTTCCAGCTAAACCACACCCAGAAAAGGTCAATTTTACTATGAAAAATTATAGATTTGATTTGGCTTTTATTAGAGGCAATGAACTGGTACCTTCCTTTTTTTGTTTTTTTCCTTTTCTTTTTACAAATAGAATTGCAGCCACTAATCCGTAATCTAGTGGTCGGGTGAAGAATTATAGTAAGATTTTGTGTTCAAATTACAGCAAAGGTAAGACTATTAGATGATCCCCCCCCCCTTTCTATTCAAACTTTAGTCAACAAAGTTACTTAATACGCGTATTGATAAAAAGTAACATGTAACTATACAATTAATCGATATAGAACAAAAAGCTCTATTTTAAGCATTCTATAATTAATTATGTGAATTTGATTTGGAGACATGAGATTAGTATAGATGTTTTTTTATTGTTGTGACTTTTTATTGTTGGGCTGTTATTGCATAGATGTTTTTTTATTGTTGGGCTGTTATTGCATAGATGTTTCATTTAGATCATTATATATATTTTCTTATCAATTTTTCAGCTAGGCGTTTTTCATTTTATGATTTTTTACTATTAATATACTTTCTTTATTTTATAATAAGTGACGTTTTTAAAAAATAAAACTAGGTAAAGAGGCCACGCTAAGGTGAATTTTTTGAATTACCACTAATATATTGTGTAATACCACTAAATTATGAAGGCGTAATGAAGCTTATACTATTTTTGGACAACCGGATAGTGTGTCCGTACAGTGGTATATTGAACAGAGCACAATTAGAGATATTACAGAGAAGTGGGGTGAAAAGTAGCATGTGACGGGTTGGTTATACACCATATGAGAATCCAGTAAATCAAATATATCGGGGAGAAGAGATTTAGTTTAATGTCATACCTGGATGGAGACGATGATATATGATATGATAATAAGATATATAGTCGGTCAACTGCCAAATGTTTTAGTTATATTATTAACTCAAAACAACAGAATAATATTACAAGAAAAGTAGGCAATTGGGGAAAGGACGTTAGAAACGAAATGGTTGACCCCATTTTATAATTTCTCAATCCATGCCACAAAATGCTAAGTTGCGGACTCTTCACTTTGCAAGAGATCCACAATATGAGTGAACTTTGAAAGAAATTCAGTAATAACAACTTTGGATCAACGGGGTGCATAAAAAAGTGGGAGTTGTAGTGGGACAAAATCAAAGTGAGCAAATTGTAAAAAAGATGTCACAAAACCAACCAAGAAAATTTGAACTCACGATTACAAGTGACACCCTAAATTTCCACTGCCCTTCCACTGGATCATAAGAAACAAATTCTGCATCAAGCTCTACTGCTTTCTTAATAAGCATATCTCTGTACTTGTTGACCATTGGTCCATCTCTGTACTCCTTCCCAGTCGATTTGTTGATGCATCTGACATTAAGGAGAGTTATCTCAGCTGGCTTGTTGAGGCCTTGTCCAACTGGAGGCTTCTTGCTCTCATCCATATAGATGACCACCTCACGATGATTGAACTGGACAGCAGAATCAAGGTCAAGCTTCCGGACATCTGTTTCTCCCAAGAACTTGATGCTTCCATACCCATGTCTTCCTACCACAAAGTCCTTCACGTGGCAACAGAAATCAGCTTCTTTCTTCTCCTTGGATAGCAACTCCTCCATAGGAGGAACGGTGTAGTAATCAGCACGTTGGAGCTTTGGCATAATGCCATCCACATCCTTATCATCGCCACAATTATCATGATGCATCTCTTCAGGCTCTAACTTGGGCTTATCACCAACTTTGTCTCCGTCATGCATCCCTACATTTTAAACAGAAAAGGGAATTATTACACAATTAAATAGCAAACTTGGTTAGTTTAGTTCTTAATTCTTGGAACTTGTAAAGTAGCAAGTTAAATTTTATATCCTTGGATATACTCAAATAGATAACAAAAGATAGTTTTTCTAGTGTCCAAAGTATTGTAAACGAATCACCAATCCGTGAAGTTACTTGGTTTTAATTTTGCACTATTAGAGATTCCAGGCTTTGAGCTTTAAAGAAATGCGATCTTGATGGAGCAGACATAAAATGGTACTTGATATTAAGTGATTCACTAAAACATTACATGTAACTATGATAATTGATTTATGCATCTATTAGAATCCAGCTTAACCAATCAATGAAAGAAAGGCATGCTTAAATATGTTCATTAAAAACGAAAGCTTACTGTCCATAGATGAATCAGCTCCCAGTGGAGATTCTGCGGTAGGACGAACCCAGTCCCTTGGAATGATGATGACTTCTGTCCTTGGTACACCAGAAGCGTTTTCTTTATTCATGAAAAAGGATACCAACATAAACAACCTGCCAGTGTTTTACTTGGATTAGAGGAAAATATGGACTTTGTCCTGTATTTTTTTCACCGAAAGGATACCCGTACTTGCAATCTTTGCATATGATTGCAACTTAAATTTTTGGTCCATCAACCAAAGCATGCCCAGGAACTACTAAACATGTCTCGCATAAAATTAAACTTCTCACCTTTGGTTTATCACTTGTAGGTTTGTATTTCTGAGGTGACAATCTATGCTGACTTAGAGATGAATGTCGAATTATCAACGGTGCAGGGTTGTTAGAAACCTGCAACCAACCAAAGGATAATTTTTCATAATAGCCTACAACTGTTGTTTTCATCTTAAGCATAACCAATATAGTGAATCTAATAAAAACATAATCATGCCTGATACTTTGAAGAGTTAGTTTGGAATTTGGACAACTATATTGATGTTTATATCTGATTGGAGAAATACTGAAATTTATTTATATAAACCTACTTGATGCAGTAAAACCAAACAAATATAAAGCCAAAGTCCAGCAACTAGACGCAGTTACATCTACTTTGACAGGAAAGCATCCACAATTACAACATAATAAAGGTAATAAATAAATCCGTCTTTCAAGGTGCATAGCATTATATCAATTGTAATGAGGTATCCAAGTACATCATGTAACTACTAGTGAGTATGATTACTTGGTTTGAGACCAATGAACACATCCAGGAGCAACATTAATTATAATTACTTGTTCAGAAATGTGAAACTTACAGGTAAACTAGAAATTCCATACTGGATGGATGTTTCCAAATACGGGTGCTCAACTGAGATTTAGACTGAAGGTTGTGTTTCAGCAGGAGGCATAATTGGTGATGGCTTGACTTCCATGATTCTTGGAAAGTAAGACCTGAAAATATGTTAAGGTATAGCTGGTGCATGAGAAAGTACAAAAAGAAAGATCTCGGAGGCAAGAAAAAGAAGAGACGCAAAAAGAAGAAAACAATCAGATGAAAACGGGACTGTGGAGTAATTACTGAGGCAACAAAAATAAAAAGAATGTGAGGAAAGTGTAGAAGTCAAAATTAGGCATTCAATAACACACAAAGTAAAGTAAAACAATAGATAGTTAAGTTTGATACTCACTGTTGGCCATTGACACTTGGCTGCTGACCAACTCCTTGTCCAATTTCTGAGCAACTAGCACCTTCTTACAGGAAACAGGGGCCGGGAGGATTAGCTACATTGTTTACAATCCAACATACTATCGACATCAAAAAGAGCAAGGCATACTGCACTAAGTGTACCTGTTGATGGGTGAGAAGCCTTGGTTGTTGGAAGTGTTGCTCCAACTTTAGGAGTCATTTCTGGCTGCAGTGGAACAGAGAACAGAGAACAGAGGCTGCAAGAGTAGCAACAACTTATATGTACGACACCACAATAGAAGAGCTTCACCGATTTTATAGACCACAAGGTGCCTTGTATATTATTTATGACAGAAAGCAAATGGCAGAGATATATAAATAAGATCTAATTTAATATACGTTTAGAAACACTTACAGTATTTTGACTCGTCTCAAGTGGAGTGCTTGAAACATTAGAAAGTCCTGGTGGAGTAGGCTGTGACTGCTTTAGGCAGTTCAAGCAAAATGTGGATTGTGGAGCGCCTCCTGTAGTTAAAACAGGAGTGGGAGGAAAATAGTTCTTTTGATCGAAATCAGGGCCTGATGGTTTTGCTAACAAAGGATATGTGGAAGGTGAGACTGAACATGGAGAAAGAGGGGTAGATGTTGATAAAGACCACGGATTCCTTAATGGAGAAAAGGTGGAGGTAGTGGAAGAACTGGAAGATTGATTAAAAGGTGCAAACGGACTTGAATGGATCCACGGAGAAATAGAAACATTTGAGGCAGTATATTGCACTCTACTTCCAGTGCCACAAGAGCTTAACAATGATGTGTTTGGGGGAAATATATGGGAAATGGACTGTTGTGGCTTCAAAAATGGGGTAAAATCTTCATTTGATAGAGAGTCAATCCCTGCTCTTTCCACTGCAAATGTACTTGGAAAATGGGAATAAACTGGTTGATTAACAGTTGATTGGTTAAATACTGGTGATGTGAAAGGCCTCGTGTTGTCGATGACACCAAACCCCTGTGTGCCGGAAACACCAAATGAAGAACCACATTTCTGACCTGCAAATTCACCCATGAAGTATAAAAAAGTTAATGAAATACAAGGTAGATTTCTTTGTAATCTACAGATAAGAAAACAACTTAAGGATACCTTTATCACCTAACTGGTAGTCCTCAAACCTCAACTCCCCCTGGCTTTTATGTTGATAAGTCTGCATTCCACAAATGGATTGAATTCGTCCACCATTGAGACATGTGCTATCTATATCTGGAGTTGCAATGTATGATGCTGTTCTACTTCCTTTCTGATTAATACCAAATGCAGACTTTCCAAAACCAGAGCTCTGGAGCAAAGTACTTTCATTTCCTGGTTAAGAAAGTTTGATCTAAAGATTGAACACTCAGGATATTCAAAAATATAAAGTAGGAATAAATGGTACTTGGTACTATTTAACAAAAGCTTATCATGGATTTCAAATCAGTATATAGAGCATGTAATAGCACATTGAACGGTATATAATCTTATATCAATCGGATCATCTAGATTACAGAACAAAACTCTCCCTCAAACTGTTGAATAATCTGCTCCAATACATGAGAAAATGGACAATAAAGCAAACCTTTGATCCCTGACATGGATACTGCTGGTTGGCCAAAGGAATAGGAATTAAAACTTGGGGTGCCAAAGTATGAGTTGCTTGAAACACCAAATGAAGAAGCTTTTTGAGATCCAAATGCACAGAAGTCTGCGACATTGGAATCTCTGGGCCACAACAGAGGTTCATTGGCCACGCTGTTAACGTCATATTTCTTTCCAAATGTCTGTGAAGTGGATGAGCCCGGATATATGTTTTGTGATAGACCAGATATAGCATTCGTTGCTGCATTAAAGGCAAATGTTCCTGCAGTTAGGAAAGCAGATTGAATTGATTTGCTAATCAACAATTAAAGACAACTACAAGGCATCACAATAGCTGGCACAAGATTGATTCCATAAATAGAAACAATAACATTACCCACCATAAGAAATCCCACTGAGATATTGCAGTTATTACTAACATTTTTGGAGAAGAGTACAGCTCAATGTGCATAACTACTTTCACAAGGAGAAGATTTAGCTTTTCGACCAATTCCAAAGTCGCTTTGCTACTCTAGAAAAGTAAATATGATATCTCTCCTTTCATGAAATTGGCAGTATTAAATGTAGCATCGATATATGTCATTCCTCACCTGGACCACAGGTGAGAAAGAAAGCTGTACTTAATCTATTTGGCAGAGAAATCATGGGGATAACATATTCAAAGAGTCTGTAGATCATTCCCATACAATAGCTTGAGTGGTCTTTCTTCTGAGTGTATTTGGATAGAGACCAAAGAATTTGTTTAAAATTAACTTAATTGCTGGAAGATATGCACATATAAAGGTAGCAATAACATATTTGAAGAAGCTTAATCTGAATCCACGTAAGAGAACAAGTTAAGTACACCTTTATCACCTAACTGGTAGTCCTCAAACCTCAACTCCTCCTGGCCTTTATCTTTATAAGTTGGCATTCCACAAATGGATTGAATTCGGGATCCTGTGATATCGTTCTCAGGAGTTGCAGTATATGATGCTATTCTACTTCCTTTTTGGTTAATACCAAATGTTGGCTTTCCGAAACCAGAGCTCTTGAAAAAAGGTGATGTACTTTCTTTTCCTAATTTGCAAATTTGATCAAGATTGAACACTTAAGATATCCAAAAATATGAAGTAGAAATAAATAGTACTTGGTAGTATTTAATAAAAGCTCAACAGGGATTTCAGATCAATATAGAGCATATAGATTACAGAACAAAATTCTCCCTCAAAATGTTGATTAATCTGCTCCAATACATGAGAAAATGGACAATAAAGTTAACCTTTGCTCCCTGACATGGATACTGCTGGTTGGCCAAAGGAGTAGGAATCAAGTCTTGGGGTGCCAAAGTGTGAGTTGCTTGAAAGACCAAATGCAGGACCTCTTGGATATCCAAGTATGGAGGAGTCTGAGACATTGACTTCCCTGGACCACACCAGAGGTTCATTGGCCACACTATTAAAGTCATATTTCTTTCCAAATGTCGGTAAAGTGGACGAGCCCATGGATACATTTTGTGTTTGACCAGATGCAGCATTCGTTGCTGCATTAAAGTCTAATGGTCCTGCAGTTAGGAAAGCAGATTGAATTGATTTGCTAATCACTAATTAAAGACAACTACAAGCATGAATAGCTGGCACAAGATCAGTTTTAGAAATTGTAAGCAATAACACTACCCACCATAAGAAATCTCACTACTGAGGTGTTGCAGTTATTACTAACATTTTTTCAGAAGAGTACAGCTCAATAAGCATAGCTACTTCCACAAGGGGCAAATTTAGCTTTTCGACCAATTCCAAAGCTGCCTTGCTTCTCTAGAAAAGTAAATATGATATCTATCCTTTCATGAAATTGGCAGTATTACGTGTGGCATCTATATATGCCAATCCTCGCCTGGACCACAGGCGAGAAAGAAAGCTGTACTAAATCCATTTAGTAGAGAAATCATTGGGAAGAACATATCAAAGAGTGTGTAGGTCATTCCCGATTCCCCATGCAATAATCTATGTGGCCTTTCTTATGAGTCATAGTAATGTACCAAAATCAAGCTAGAAACAAAATTAAGTTTTGAAGAATATGCAAGAAAGTTGAAAATTTCTTGGATCCACGTTACATGGATTGTTGAACCTGATTTCAACTACATTGATTCATATGCTTATGTAGTAATGCATCAACCTGGTACGTAGTCTATGTGTACTAACTAATACCAAGAACGTACTCATGGGATAAAAGTGTTGTCAATATATAGAAATAGATATATAAAGGATTTAGAGAACGGGAAATTAAACGGCATAAACAATATATCAACTAACAAGAACTAATATGCAAGAATCACAAAGAAAGCATAAATAGGGAACCAAGAATCACAAAAAAAAAAATCATGTATCCATATTTGATCCTTCTAAAACAAAGTTTTAGGGGTATATATAATTGATCCTTCTCACACTTAAATATATATTTTTGAATTTCTTTGATTCAACGACTAATTTCAATTAGTAGATCTATTTGGTAATCATCAATTGAGTTTCTTATTCTTGCTTCACTATTTTGTTCGTATCAAAAACAAATCTTTTTCAGCAATAAAACTTTATAACATCATTTGAGATATTGTCGCGAACCACATAAAATCCTATAAGTTTCTATACTATAAAAAAAAACCAAAATTTTAAATTTACAAAACAGTACGAAGAAATAATCTTATATCATATAAGAGGGATATAGTACATATTAAAAAAAATACTAATTACTAATTTATTGGCCTATCACATCTTTAGAAAATTATTTGAAAGACTACTCCACATTCCATATAAGACAGAAAATACATGAAAACTAACACATGTGACAGATGAGCTTTCAGCATTTCTATACTTGGATGTCTAAAATCTGTAATGTGAGTATAAGCACAAAAGAAGTAAATCTATATAAAACTTTGAAAGAAATCCAGCGATGAATACTTGGATCAATGGGAACCAAAGTGAGCAAATTGTAAAAATATATCAGTTAGAGGACATGTTTACAATTCAAACATTTGGTTATGCCAAGAAAATTTGAGCTCACAATTAGAAGTGTGACACCTTAAATTTCCACTGGATCATAAGAAACAAATTCTGCATTCGCTATACTGTTTTCTTAATAAGCGTATCTCTGTACTTGTTGACCATTGGTCCATCTTTGTACTCCTTCCCATTCGATTTGTAGATGCATCTGACATTAAGGAGAGTCATCTCAGCTGGCTTGTTGAGGCCTTGTCCAACTGGAGGCTTCTTGTTCTCATCCATATAGATGATTGAACTGGACAGCAGAATCAAGATCAAGCTTCCCGACATCTGTTTTTCCCAAGAACTTGATGATTCCATACCCATGTCTTCCTACCACCAAGTCCTTCATGTGGCAACAAAAACCAGTTTCTTCCTTCTCCTTTGATAGTAACTCCTCCATAGGAGGAACTGTATAGTAATCAGCACATTGGAGCTTCGGCATTATGCCATCCACGTCATAATCATCGACACAATTATCATAATGCATCTCTTCAGGCACTAACTTGAGCTTATCACCAACTTTGTCTTCATCATGCATCCCTAGACTTTTCACAGACAAGGGAATTATGCAATTAAATAGCAAGTCAACTTTTATATCCTTAGATATACTCAAATTGATAACAAATGATAATCTTTCTAGGCCAGCAACTAGACACAGTTACATTTATCTTGACAGGAAAGCATCAACAATAACAACATAATAAAGGTAATAAAGAAATCTGTCTTTCAAGGTGCATAACATTTATAGCAATAGTAATGAGGCATCCCAATTCCCAGTACATCAAGTAACTGCTAGTGAGTAAGCTACTTGGTTTGAGACCAGTGAACACATCCAGGAGCAACATTAATCATAATTAGTTGTTCAGAAATGTGAGTAAATTAGAAATTCCATATTGGATGGATGTTGCCAGATTCGGGTGCTCAGTCGAGATTTGGACTGAAGGTTGTGTTTCACCAGGAGGCATAATTAGTGATGGCTTCATTCGGAAAGTAAAAATATGTCAAGGTATAGCTGGTGCATAAGAAAGTACATATAGAAGGATCACGGAGGCAAAAAAAAAGAAGAATAAAATGATCGGGTAAAAAAGGGACTGGAATAATAACTGAGGCCACCGAAATAAAAAGAATGCCAGGAAAGGCTAGAACTCAAACTTAGACATTTTATAACACATATAGTAAAGTAAAACAATAGATAGTTAAGTTTGATACTCATTGTTGGCCATTGATACTTGGCTGCTGACCAACTCCTTGTCCAATTTCTAAGCAACTAGCACCTTCTATCAGGAAAGAGGTGCCGGGAGGATTAGTTACAATGGATTATAATCCTACATACTATCAACTTGTGTAAAAGAGCAAGACACACTGCACTAAGTGTACCTGTTGACGAGTGAGAAGCGTTGGTTGTGAATTGTTGCTCCAACTTTAGGAGTCATTTCAGGCTGCAGAGGACCAAATAACAGAGTCTGCAAGAGTAGCAACAACTTAGATGTACAACACCACAATAGAAGTGCTACACCAATTTATAGACCACAACGTTTCTTTTATATAATTTATGACAGAAAGCAAATGTGACCTTTAGATGATCTTAGGCAACGATGTGGGATAAAGAAAGGTCACAATTTGACATTATACCTCTTTTGTGGCCTACCTTATGAGTGTGTGAACTTCTTGAACACCCTTTGAGCCTTAGCCCTTTTCTTGGAGGAAACTTGATGAAATTGTGACCTTTCTTTATCCCATCTGTTTGGCCCTCATGGCCATCTCTTGCTCTATGAGGAGTCCCAAGTCGATGCTCCTCCGGGATATGATAGCTCCAAGGCAGGTTGCCTTAGGGTGGCGCAGAATGGACTCGTTCTGGAATGGCATTATGGTGCTGCTAATGAAGTCAAACCAGAACGGAGCAGCAATGATTAAATCCCTTTTCTCTATGGGGACCCCTGCCTCAATCCACCTCGGGGTGGTATCGGAAATCAATGGAGCCAACCAGCCCTTTAAGTCATCCAATGACTGAGTAACCGGCAAACCCTCATATGCTTCCGTAGCTCCAAGACCCCTGTCAAGTACAATATTGATGTACTCGTTATTGCATCTAACTTCTTTACCCCGGACCATGACCGACTTAACCGGTCTGAACTCGCTGGCCTTCTTCTTGCTCTTTGGAACTAATTCACCATATGCTGAATAGAACTCCCGGACTCATGAAGGAATATAGGGGCCTCGGGGCCTGGTGAACTGCTCAAATCGGTGGTAATGGAGGGTGTCCCTTACATCGGAGTATTTTCCCTCAAGGCCCTCTGTAGATAACAACTTCTCTTTCAAAATAGTCCGCAACCCATCTGCTTTCAATCTATTAAGGAGTCAGGAAGGAGGAACCACAGGTGGCACTAGAGCCACAAGAGATGCCAGAGCTGGCACTGTATCAGCTGCAGGAGGAGTGGCAGCAGCTGGGACCCTAGATGGGTTAGGATGAGCTCTAGCACAAAGCTCTGTCCGCCGGGACTGTAGGGGCTGATCGACCTCAAGCTCAGATAATGCAGCTCGGGAGTCAGCATACACTCTCTCCCTGTTGTTCTCAGGAACCTCAGAAGCAGGCCTCTTGCCTTTGCCCTTGCCTCCTGTTGGAGGCTCTGTTCTGCCCATTTTAGGAGGATTTGCTCCCCCTTCATTTATCACAATACCCCGCGCTCTTTTGCGAGGTGGCATGTCTAGGTTAGTCCTGACCATATCTGCAAAAACATCAGGAAAAGAGTTATAAACAATTCAAACAAAAGCACAGAACACAATTGCAGACATACTCGTCGAATCTCTTTGGCGAGCAAGATCGGGCACGCCGAAAGGATTGGATCAAAGATCTCAGAAGAATTTGGCATGCGGCGATAGGAAGGCCTTTCGGCGAGCAAGGAATAGCCCGCCGAAAGTTACAGTGCAATTAAGGGTCAGGGGTGCAGACAAAGGGCGATCAAGAAGGACTTTCGGCGAGTCGCCGAGTGCATTCGGCGACCTCAGGCTTCTCGCTAAAAGTTACATAACCAAACTTCATTTAACATGAAATTAAAGGCGATATGGGGAACTTCGGCAAGCTCGACCCAGCTCGCCAAATGACCCAACGTGCCTACTTTCAACCCAACTTCTCAAATTCAACCCCACAGCCCCCGAAAACAAAATCAAAATATGCACCTATCAAATTAAACTAAGACCCATTACACCCATACCCTCAGGATACTCAGACTTCTCTCGGTTTGGCCAAATTTGTCCATTTGACGACTTTTGCCCTTAAGAATGACGTTAACCGCTTCATCATTGGGTAAAATACGTCATTTGGCACAAATACGGGCTACTTAGACTTCACCTGACTAAACCCAATAACAAGCAAGCACAACCCCACAAATTTAAACCAATTTTAAGGCACAAAATCACAGAAATTAAGCATTATAGGCATTTATGGCACGATATTCAAGTTAACACAGGCACACAAATATACAATTATGATCAGAGAGACCCAGCACACATCACTAAGATAAGATCATTGCAAATGAGTACAAAATCGCTAAATTAAGATTCGGGATTCGGAAAACCAACCTTAGATGCCGATTAAACAAATTGAAATGCTAAGCGGCAAAGTAATCCACTCTGAACACAAATCCGATGACTAAAATGCGGTAAAAATGCAAAAATATAGAATACTAAAGTGTGGGTGTGAGTTTGGGAAGTTCAAAAGTGAGGGAAAGTGAAAGAGTTTGAAAGTTTAAACATTTGGCCTTTAAAAACCGTCCAGTTCTCGCCCATTTGGCGACATTAGTTTTGCTCGCCGACCCACTCGGTGACACGCCGAGTGGGCATTTCATCGCTGAGTTTTACAGGACCTTCAGTTATTGTTGGGGTCCAAACGGCGGACTAGATCGTGATCACCGACCTGGTCGGCGATTCACCAGGCAGCTCCTGGGCTCGCCGAGTTTTACAGACTCCAATTTGAAAATGTCTTTAGTCAAACGGCGGTTCAAGTCGGGCTCACCGACCTCTTCGGTGATGCGCCGACTGGACTTTTAGCTCGCCAACCTATAATTTTCAAACACCTTCCACACTTTGACCTGCACAATCAACACACCATTATTTCAAACTAAAAAGGAAAGAAAATAAAACTTGGGTTGCCTCCTAAGCAGCGCCTTAGTTAACGTCATGGCACGACGCAAGTCCACACTCAAACCTCATTCTTGGGGTTGGCCATAGTATCACTAGGCAACCCTCTTTGTTCTCTCAGGAGACGAGATATGACCCATTTAGGTCTCCAACTACTTAATCGAAACGAAATGGGAGGTAACAGTCTGGCTAAGGGTCGACACATCTTCTTTCATTTTTTTCAAAATCTTGTCTGACTCAAAGTTGAGGATACGAGAAAGCATATCCTCCGACCGGCCACCTTTCGAATCCTTTGGATTTTGGCGCTCATGGAGAGGCACAAACATATCCTTCTCCCCATCCTTCCAATTGGGATTTCGATCCCTCAATTCTCTATCACGATCATTCCAACCTTCATCATTATTCTAACCTTGGTTACCACCCTGCCTCGGGTAGTTTGAATGATAACCACCACCTTGGTTGGCTAGGAAATTCACTTCTTCGCTGTACAAAGCCTCAAACTTTGCCTCATCAGGATTAGCTAGCACACTGGACACCCATGACATTGACACTCCGAGCACCAGCTCCCATGATATTTTTGGACAAAATGTCAAGTTGTGTCATGATCTTGGCCATGTTCTGGTCCCTCTCGTGGTCTTCCTCCATCTGCTCTTTGGTCAATTTGAATGTAAGGGGGGAGACCTGATCTTCGCGGGTGTACCAAGCCCGATTAATTGTGGTCATGTCATCCAAAAGCTGAGTCGCTATCACATAAGGTTGCTGCATCAAACCTCCTGAAGAAAGTTAGTCAGCAACACTCTTGTTTACCGAATCAAGGCTCCGGTAAAAATATTGCAGCAACACGTTATCAGGTAAGCCATGAGTTGGACATTGGAGCACCAACTTCTTGAATCGTAGCCAAGTTTCATGAATTGGCTCGCCATCCAGACGCTTGAAGCTCTGAGTGTTGTCCCGAAAAGTCATCATCTTCGAATGAGGGAAAAATCACACTAGAAATGCGGTGACCAACTCCTCCCACGAAGTGATTGATTCACGTGGCAATTCAGCCAACCACTTACATGTTTCTCCCATCAAATGGAATGGGAACAATCTCAATCGGACCGACTCTTGGGATATGTTCTTGAAGGAGAACGGTTTGCATATATCCACGAAGTTTCTAATATTCTCATGGGGATCCTCATGATCCAAACCACCGAACAGCCCCTTCAATTGCAAGAGCTGCAATATAGTACTTGTGATGTGGTACACCGCATTCTCTTCGGCTGGGGGCAAGCGAATGGAACCAATACCACCCATAAGATAAGGGTCATTAGCATTAGGCTCGTTGACATCATTGAGGTTACCGATGTCATCTTGATGGCCTACTTGGATGCCATTGTTGTCGTTCACACTCATACTTCCTGTTCCAAAACACAAACAAGCAAACAAAACTAAAATTAAGTAAGTTCAATTATGACTAACAAGAACAAAATTCAACTTAACTAAAGAATCTTAACAAACACCACTCCCCGGCAGCGGCGCCATTTTGATTTCACGTATCAGGACACTTCTTCTAATTCTAAGTGCCAACGATCATTAGTCAGTAATATAACTCAACTAAGTGAGTTGGGGTCGAATCCCACATGGAGTGATATGTGCTTAAGATTCAAAAGTCAAGTGCAAATATGTTCAAGTCAATCATAGGTAAAGACATTTACGAATAAAAGCATATTTCAAATTAAGGGTGACACAAGTGTCAAATATGAGGAGTTTTGATTGTAATTATCAACTACAACAACAACAAATAACACGAATAAACAAGTAAAAAGACGGGTTCTTGGGATGTGATTGGATTATGGGCTAAGGTAGACAAATGGGTGATTGCAACTGATAGTAAATAGTTGTAAATCAGTGACTAAGCTAGACTTTAGTGGGGGTAAACTTTCTCTCGAATAATTTACCCCGAATCAAATTGGTTTCTCTCGAACACCAATAAGCAACAATTAAGAACAACCTACACTTTAGTCCATTCACTCTCTCGATCTGAATGTGTGGGAAAGGGTTTAGGATTCACTCTCTCGAGCTGAATCCATGACAATCCAATACCCACAGACCATCAAATCAGTAATCTTGATTTTAAAACCTCTCTCTCGAGCAAGCTAAAAATACAAAGTTAGAGTTCCATTTGCAACTACAACCCTTTAAATTAAACCATAATTACTGATCGAAATCACTTTTAAACAGCATTTAAACTATCAATTAACAATACCCAGCACCTAAATCAACCCATAATAACATAATCACACCCCAAGAATTGGGGTTTTTGCTAGACATCATAAAAAGATAGAAATCGTTACAAAATTGTGTTTCCATCAACTGGGTACGATTAATTTCGTCTTTACAAAGGTCAAGGTTGAAGAATCTCAAAGACCTACTTCCAATTTCTCAAAAATGAAAATCTTCAAATTTTAAAAGCTAAGGAAAATATTGTCTCAATACTCTCAGTTCTAAGTTCCAAACTTGAAAACTGAATAATAATAAAACTTGGATACTAAACTAAGAATTTAAAAATGTATTTATAGTTGCCAAAATATGTTGCGAAGGACCATTCGGCGCAATAAGTCGGGATCGCCAATCCACTCGGCGATCCGCCTTTTGGTCAATTCCATCGCCTTTTTGCTTTGGCCTTCAGCATCTTCAAGTTCTGTAACTTTGGGCAATCTAGCACTGCATCGCGGAATCGTTCGGTGACTCTCGTCGACTGCTCATTTCTATCACCGACTCGATTTTCTCCTTCAGGGCTTGGCACACTTGAACTTTAGGCGAGATCATGGCCATTCGGCGACTCACCCAATAGGTTAGGCGATCATCAGGCCCTCTTTTCTTCATTCTTTAAATTGTCTTGTTCTTTTTTGCTCATTAGTGTCCATGCTTTGTTCCTCAATCCAAATACCTGAAAATCAAGGATTTACTTCAGTTATTGGCACAAAATATGCATTTGAGGACACTAAATCTATTAAAATAAAGCCCTAAATGAGTCCAAATTATGGACTCATCAAATATGCACCCATCAACATTGTAACTAGTGCATGTGATTTTAGGTCTTTTTGGTATAGAGTGAATAGGTTAAAAAATCTTAATTTATCACCATTTTGCGAGTTTTATACCCAAACTAGTTTATTGACCCCAATTCTTGTGATACTATTTGGTAGTTTATGAGGTTTGATTAAGAGTTAGCTGATATCAGATTGAAAAAGAATGTGAGGGTAAGCAGATTGATACAACTTTATTAAAGAACGTTCTTTTGATGTATTTTTTTGGAATTGGAAGGGGAAAATGGAGTATTATGTGAATGACTTTGAAGATGCAATGCTTAGAGATACTCGAAAAGCTTCAAGTTGGATCGTGGAAGATTCTTATTCGGATTATACGTTGAAGGTACAACTCATTTTTATAATTTTCTCCATAAATAGTTGGTTATTGCTTTAAGTTGCCCGATTAAATTGTGATACACATGCTTTGCTAACACAGGTAGAAGAGTATTTGAAGAAAGAGAAGGATAGAATGTGTCATTATATTAATCTCCATGTTAGTAATGAGAAAAAACTTATGAAGACTTTGCTTCTTGTTTTTGTGATATTAGTCCGCGCAGCCAAATCTTAAGTGTGATATTACGTAAAGCACATCTTCTTCGTTGGTGCGAGGTGGTGGTTGGTCAATGATTTTTTAAATTTTGTTCAAGGAAATAAAACATGAAAGGAAAGTTAACAATCTCATATTTCTACAGTATTGTTCATTTGGTTTAAAAGTATTCGCCTGATAGATACTTGACTTGGAATACTGAAAATTCAGGCCTCCATCATGTTGAAAATCTTCCTTTAGTTGAATTTATTTTCAGTGTTGAGTCCAAATTTGTGCTGCAGAAAGTGATAAGCGAATTATTGATTCTGTATACCAATCAGTTACTTGAGAAGGAGCATTATGGATCCCAAGCTTTGCTTAGAAATGATTATGTATTGATTCCTTGTTTTGCTTTTCACTATTAGTTTTCTGGTAGTTCCGATTTAAATGCTATTTGATTCTCTCTATATATATATGTTCTGTCCTTAGTCCTTACGACTCCACTCTCTTTTGTTCGCTCAGGTAGATGATTTATCTCAATTAGGGCTATAAGCTATTCAGAATTCCGAATGAATTGGAAACTGTTGCTAATATGTTTGAACAGGTACGTACTTTTGTTTTCTATGACAAAAGGATTGGTTATTTAGTTTTTCTGATTTGTCTTAACATATGCTGACTATACATATTCCAAAGCAGTTCACTGCTGAAGACATGGACTTGGTGCAACAGTCTGAAGATATTTAAGTAACAAGGTGAATTGTCCATGTCCCATAACATTTGCTTAATGGTATTACACACAAATACGTGCAAGATGGTCCATGTCCTCACATAACTCTAACCTACCACAGTGATGATGGAGAAGAGGGTAAATCTTAGTGTCCTTTCCAAGAAAGGTATGAATGAATTGATGAATCAGTCCATTAATTCCTTGTCTCTGGTACCTATGCATTGAAAGATCCTTATAAACCTAGTGTCAAATTTGAGGCAAAATCACTAAACAAGGCCACTCCGATTAACCTGTCTCACCACTCTTACTAGAACCTCCATGGTCACAACATAGGTGACGTCTTGTCTCAAATTGTTCAAACTATGCATCACACATCACTCCAGTGGATAATCTATATTATGTTAAATCAATGTGAAAATTGACTCCTGGCTCGGTATTGTCATTTAATTTAGGTTACTTCAGTTGTATTTTATTTATAGATGTATAACTCGACTACCGAGTATGACACACCTTTAAGTTTCTCTTCATGACCTCTGAATGTTCAGTACTATTTACCTCAGATCCAGTATACATAATTTTAGATTGAACATTGACTGACGCTCTTTGTCTTCACTAGTGAAGGTTATGTAGTCTTCAGAGGGTAGAGGGAATGGTTAGAAGTTTAGGGGTGTGTTTGGTATGAAGGAAAATGGTTTCCATGGAAAATGTTTTCCTGGAAAACAAGTTGATTTTTGACTTATTTTTTTATGTTTGGTTGGTGATTAGAAAATATTTTCCGGAAAAGATTTTTAGTGTTTGATTTATGAATGAAAAATATTTTTGAGAAATATCTTTTATTTTTACTAGAGTAGAAAATAATTTGAAATTGAAAATATTTTTTAAAAACAAACTTAAATTTTTTTTGGGGTGGGGGGTGGTAGGGGGTGGGTGAGGGGGGGGTCGA
>JAJOOO010023045.1:0-18470 GCA_029582685.1 Solanum piurae | reverse complement strand
CACGGACTAAATCACAATCACCATGAGATATTAACAGATCTTACAGAATAAACACAGAAACACTGGATCATGATCACTATAAATAAATCTCGAAAAAAAAATAAATCAGAAAAGAAGAAAAAGTTCAAACTACCTCTCTTGACCAGCAGTATCCCAAATCTGAGCCTTAATAGTTTTATGATCGATTTCTAACGTCCTCGTCTGGAACTCAACACCGATGGTTGCCTTTGAATCCAGACTAAACTCATTCCTCGAAAACCGTGCCAATAACTGCGATTTTCCAACTGCAGAATCTCCGATCAGCACCGCCTTGAACACATAATCTATTTTCTGATTAAAATCCCCTCCATACAATTTTGACATCTTTCTGAACAAAAAAACTATAACCCGATCGATCAAATTGGAGAAAGATCGGGTTCTTGAACTTCGTAGTGCTTAATTCATAAACTTGGGTTGATCTTTTTCCCCTTCAGAGAACAATCGGAGTAGAGGGTTAGGGTTTAATGGGGGAAATGGGGAAGATAATGGAAAGGGTTTATATTGATTTTGACTGAGCAATCAATCAATTGTTGAAAAGGTGGACATAGAGATTCGGGTATTTGTTGGTTGTCAAGGTTGGAGGGAAGGAACCGCGTCCTCCACAATGATTAACGGTTTTGCGCCTCCCTTCTAACTATTTTAAAATTTTCTTTTTCCAACAACTAATTTTGAAGGCATTTTTATTTCCGCAATCCTCATTTGGTCACGAGAATTCTTAACTAGCCAACATTCCTTCGTGCAATATAATTGATCTAAACATCAATCTATTAAACATATCATTTAAATTTAAGTGATATTTTCTCATTACACATGAAGCTTCGAAAACAAGCCTTCATTTCTTTCATCTCACACATATACGTTGTGTGACATCACCGTCTATCGCCTTATTCCTTGGATATTATGTATCGCGAGCCTCTTTTATCAATATTATGTCATTTGTAACATATGTTGTGATGCTTCACTTTGGATATGACGTGGCAATTCATCCATTGCCAGGGCAATCAGAAATGAACATAAAGTTTACACCTCATGCAATCCCATTGTGATTGGAAAATATTTTGAGTCTCCTTTCACTATTTTCACTCGGGTCTTGAATCTATCGTACATATCTTAATCACCCTAGCACGTGACATCAATACACCTCTAGCCTCCAAACATCTTCATGAAATCTTTCTTGAGACTTTCTTATATGCCTTTTTAAGTTAATAAGCACCACATATAGGTCATTTTTCTTCATGTTGCACTGCTCTACTAGTCTCTTAATCAAGGAAAAATCACTCCATATACATATTTCAGAGATAATATTATGGATTTTAATCTTATTTTTAAAAAATTCTTACTTATAACAGTTTAATTATGGGTTATAACATATCATTATTTATTTATAAATCAATTAAATTTTACTTTATTAAATAATTAATCTTTTTATAATTTTATATTATTATTAACTTATTTAAATAAAAAATACATCATAATTATCTCTTACACAATTATAGGAATTTACATTGATTATTGTTTTTTTTTTACAATTACACGCCAATTCCACCCCCACACCCCTAAGCATCACACCTCTCTTGTACAATACACCACCACCCCACCACCCCACCACCCCACGTTATCAGTTCATTTTTCTTCTCTTTCAACCATATTCCATTGAAACCGTTTTTCAACATGTAACTATTGATTAAGAGAAAATTTTCATCATACAATCAAAAGAAAGGGCGGGTTCACAACTCTAAGAATCAAGATTTTAAGATCTTCGACAAAACATGTCGAAGAAATATGAGCATACTTCTCGAAAGAGCCCTCGATTGGTAGAAGCGACTTTTACTGTTGAAATAAATGCTCCAACCTTCAATATTTTGACTCAAACGCCGCCGCCAAACAAGAATGAAAGTCCGGCGAAAAAGGGTGGTAATTCTGAAAGGAAGAAACAGGTTACAAAAAAGGGGAAGAAGAGTCGAGCAAAGAAAATTGAAAGTCCTGCAAATCAAAAGGTACAAAAGAGGAAGGGGAAAATGGTAGAACCCCCTTCTGATTCGGACTCAGATTTTGTAAGTAAGAAAAAAAAAATCAACAAATGTCGAGTTGGGTCAATCTTCAAATCCATAAAAAAGAAGAGCAACAACGAAGGAGGACTCGAAAATTCCAATATCCAAAAAAGTCAAAAATGTGGTTAGGGTAAATATTATACTTAATTTATTTTCCAGTTTTTCAATTTAGTAGATTTTTTGTTAAAACTGTTATATTATGCATATTATTGTTTGACATGAATTTTGTTTTAATGTTGGCACGAAATTGTTGTGGTATATGCATACACATGTATATTAACTGTCGTGGAATTGATATTAAGTTAGGTATTCTGTTTATAAAAAATGGCATGACATTAAGGTTTTAATTAGTTGCATTGATTGTATGAAATTGGTATAAAAAATGGTATGATGTATTACTAATATTGGGGTGAAACTTATTTAAATCTGGTATGAAGTTGGTACACAATTTAGTAGGAAAGCTATTTTTTCAAATTATTCTCATTATATCTATTAATCTGAAACATGAATAATATTGGTATGAAACTGACTTAATATATGATTTATGAAAACGACAGGGACGACATGTTCATCGTCAAAATAAATGGTATTGTACTACGTTTTGGGGTTAAGAAATTTGCAGCAGTTATTGGTCTCAAATGTGGACCCCGCATAGCAAAAAAAGATGCTTAGGATACCAGCAATTATCCTACACCAAGACCGCGGAGATCAAATTTGAGATAGTTTATTGCAGTGTAGACTCTTTAGTACTACATATTTTTTTAACTTTTGGACTATATATATTTATTTTTGCTACAGTTTAAGTATTGGATGATATACAATATGCACTGTTTTCTTACAGTCAGATACCAACTACATATGAATTACAAATTAGCTCTCATAATTTCAGGATACTAGTTATAGACAGACTGCATACCAATTGAATACAAATTACACATTGCCTATAATAATTTCTGGATACCAGTTATATACAAACTACATACCAAATGGATTCATAAACAATTTTTGTTTTGATAGTAATTGGAAACCAAATGAACCCCAATTTAGAGATCATGACATAATAATGTCATATAATTGGTATCCAAACTGTATATACTTAGCATCCAATTCATACATGATTGGTATTTTTTACTTCATAATTCAAGACAAAAACTCAAAAAATAAAAAATGTATGAAGTTGGTATCCATACTATTTTCTAGATTTTATTGAATTATTGATAACAAAAAGTAATTATTTTTCTAAGAAAATTTTAAATTTTGAAGGTATCATCAATTACTCATTTTCATGTAACTTAAAAAAATTATAAATGATAATTTTAAGAACCAATGAATTCCCCGACAATTGAAAGAACTTGATTGAAATCAAATAAAAAAAACTATATGATACCTCCTAATCATCTTGAAATCTAATGGATTTATCAAATTGTTCGAAATGTAAAAAAAATATTTAGATAAAGTTTTAAAATTAAAGAGAGTAGAACTAATAGTAGTAAAAAAAGAAAGGTGAAGTTGTGGTAAAAACGATGACATTGAAAGTGAGAAGCTTCAATGGAGATAACAATGAATTTTTGAAGAAGAAAGAAGAAAGAAAGAGAAACAATAATAAGGAAAAAAAGTTAAAATAAAAAAAATAAAATTATAATAAAATACTTATAAAAATAAAATTATATTAGTTATTTTAGGTTGTTCACTCTCTTTGAGAGAGTGCACACAGTCTCTATGTAAGGTGGTGGACAAAAAATGATGTAATAATATCAATTCAAGATTGTTTAGTGGGGTAATATGATGCCTTCATAGTTAATGTGTTTTTTTGAAAATTCGGGACAAATTCAAGTGTCACTTTATGTCTTTTTTTTCTTTTCAAAATGATATATAATAATAATTGATTATTTTGAATGTGGGTATTTATTGATCTTTGTAATGATAGTTGATTGTAAATGATGTAATTAATTACAATGATAATTAATTAAATAACTTACGATATAGACCGTAGTAAGTGTAAATGGTGGTACTTTATAATGACCTTGAAAATAGATGAGTAGTAATGAAGTGCCACTTTTTAAAAAGAAATTCTTAAATAACCATCTCAATGATGTTAAATTTTATTAAAAATAGTAAACATGAATCTATTTAGACATATCATAAACAAAACAGATATTACCCCCCTGAACTTCATATTTCTCTATTTTCTACACACTTAAACGCTGACCTCAATACATAAACAAAACAGATAGTCCACGTGATTTGCACGCGCCGGGTCCCCATTTCTGTTGATGATCGAAGGATTTTGCTATGTATTTTGAACTTGATTTCGTAGTTATCAGCTAATTTTGGGTTTGATTCATCCATACAAAGCTTATTCAAGTTTTCATTTGCCATTTTTGATGAATTTCGAGAAAATTCAAAATTCAAATTCAAGACCTAAATAAGAAATTAAAGAAGATTACAAACCCTAAATTCAAGATTTGAAGTAGAAATGAACATAAACAACTAAACCCTACTTATTTTTGAGAGAAAATCGTGATTTTTTTCTAAAAGGAACAAGGGTTAATGGTGGGGAAGAAGAAACAATGGTTTATTGAAGGGTGGGGAAGATGAGTGTTGGAGAAAGAGGAATTTTTCGTCAAAATTCACTTCTAACGCGCCTCGAGGAGGTGAGAACACCTCCTATGACAGGTCAGCGTTTAAGTGTGTAGAAAATAGAGAAATATGAAGTTCAGGGGGGTAAGAGGACACCCGTGAAGTTAGAGTGTGTAGTTGAGATTTCGGGTATAGATTGGGGGGGTTTTAGACCATTTTCTCTTTAGTGTACAATAAAAAGAACAAATCTCATTCTAAATAAGTGTGGGATTCTTCGGACGCCTGGGGGTATTTCTGTCAATGTCACTTTGGTTGTCTGGGTATTTTAGGTATTTCACACTTTTTCCATTGAAAATCTCAAGTGTGTTCTGCATCTAGGGGTGTGTATCAGTCGGTTCGGTTCGGTTTATCGGTTTTTGGTTTTTAAATATGCTAAACCGATAACCAAACCAATAAGATATTTGTTATCGGTTTTCGGTTTAACCAATAAGAAAATGCTTTCAAAAACAAATATATGACTTATCTAATAATTTGACGCGATACGCATACATCGAAATAATCATTCCAAACAGGACAACAAGGACCAACTTGTTGTATTTTGGTCATCACAACAAAAACTTGGTCAATTTTCGATCACCATAATATATAAAACGAGGTCCTCTTTATGCAATAAAGAGAATCAAATAAAACCAAATCATAGACAAAAGTCAAAACAGTAGCAAATGAGGTCATGCTTATGGTAACTAAATGAAGTTCTTACGTTATTTTTTAAAAAAAAAACACAATCTGAATTCCTGACGTTAATCAAATTGCAGATATTTACAATCGTGCAAAAGCTAATATTAGTCAATTATAAACTAACTAAAGTAAATAAGTAATACTAAAAAGTAGAGAGGAGAGTTAATTGTCAAGTAGTGTTAATTATTGCGTAGGGTTTTTATATTTTTAGTCTAATATACTACTAATTATATTAATATTTTTTATTTAATATATTATATATATGTATAACTAAAAATTAAAATAGTAAATTATTATATTCTTAATGGGTTATCGGTTAACCCAATAACCCAATATTAAAAACCAATAACAAACCGAGAATCCAATAATTTTTTTTTGTAAAACCATTAAATAACCATTAACCCAATAACAATAAACCAATAACACTTTTTTCGATTCGGTTTATCGGTCGGTTCGGTTTTTGCACATCCCTGATCTGCAATGCTACTTTGCCAACTCTATTGTTCTTCCCATGCTCAAGCTCTGTGGTCTCCTTCTCATATTCCATCTTCATCTCCGGTTGTAATTAGGTATCCATTTTTTCGTCTATTCTTTCGCGATAATTGTTTTCTCCTATTAATCTCTCTTATTGCACTTGTTTGTGGGTAAATTTTTACCTGAGTATATATAAATTGATACTCCAACTAATGATTTGGATGATTATTGTTTGGTGACTCTTCTGATGTATTTTGCTTTAGAAAATCGCTGATGGAAATACCCTAATAGTGTTTTCTGAGTATTATCTTTTGGTACAAACTAATTACAGAATTAGTCCTGTGTTGGAGAAAATCTGAGGCAAAAGTTCTTCGACTAATTGTTCGTATGTGTCAACTTCTGGTATTTGGTGATTCCTCAAGCGTAAGTTTTCCCCAGGAAGAAATATCATTTTGCTTGAGATAATCATTGCACCACCCTCTCCGAACCCTACTTGTGGAATTACACTTGATACGTGGTTGTTAGTTGAGGTAATCCTTGATTCTTCTGTAGGAAATTAACCTTATTAGCTCTATTATATCTTAATCACCAACTTCGTTTCTAAGGGATTGTGGAACTTTTGTTATATTTAGAGAGGAAACCCTTCACTTCTTTTCCAATGCAGGTGTTTCTCCATTAGATCCATGTCAGGAATATCTGGCTTGAATCCGACCCCATTTTCCATTATATGATGATGACCTGCTTTTACACCATTCAATATATTGTTTTCAGTTGCCTCGAGTCCATATAATCACAACGTTAACTATTTTTGACAGAGAATTGTTCTCAATTTCTTGACATGTGATTATCTTGGACGTTTACTGATTCTGTCTCGAGGAATCAAGAGTACTACATTAGAGTATATATTTAACTTGACATTAGAATTTTTAGATTTGAGATACTTTCCAACACCAGTATTCCCATGATAAATATGTCAACATTACCTAGAGTTTCGTCCCATATTTCAGGGCCAATTGTGTCGAAATGAAGCTGTTTTTGATATGAAGCAATTGAGAATTCTGTAGTAAAATAAAGAATATATTAATTAAGTTAAGTTTCTTAAAATTACCTGAGTTTTTACATGGTTGGAAAATTGTTAAAGCATGAAAACATTAGGTGTAGATTCCAAAAGTTCATAAGCCTTCTTAACAGTGCCTTCCATCCCTTTTGTTGGATCGGTGAGGATTAAATCGGCTCCAAATGCTCTCCTCTCCATGCTCGTGTACGAAGGCATTGTCAAAACCATTTTGTAGCCTTTCATTGTTGCCATAAATGTCATACTGATCCCTATATTTCCTGATGTTTGCTCAATCAACGTCCTCTAATTATAAATAATAATCAACAAACATGTTAGAGATCGAAATAAATGTGTGCTGAATCTGTTGCCATTGTTTTGTTTTAATTTTCAGATGTATTAGATTTTAAGACCAAGCTAATCAATTTTTAAACTACACATAAGTAATTACCTGTGAAAATTTCTCCTTTGTTTCAGACTGGTGCAGTACCGTTTACATTTTTGTTTTCTATCATGTTATGAAGATTATACATTTTTATTCATGTATGAATAAAGACTTTTTACTGACTGAATATATAAGTTTATTCTGCATATTTTTTCTATTTACTCATAAGTAGATAGTTTGCCTTTACTTGAGCTGTTTAGTTTACTTTATTGGCCAATTCGCCTTCATCATATTATTTGTTTAGTAGCTTTTATATGTCTTTACTTTAGGACTCTGGCTGATGATTGATTCCTTTATATAATTGAGGTTTACAAGTGTTAAGTTAGGTAACAGTGCAATCTTTTAATGTTGATGTTTTGTATAAGATGGCTGAGGTTTGGTTATTTGAATAAGCTCAAGTTTAATTGGAATTTGGCCAAGAGGAATGGACAATTAATCATCTCCCGTCTCTTTAATCTGAGTTTGAAGCATGGAGGATAAAACAAATTCGCCATGCCACAGATTGTTCTCCTGGCGATTATCAACAATGTACTGCAGAAGAAAGTAGGCCATGAAACATAAGTGCTGAAAATGGCTGATACAAAGAAGGGTCTAAGACCTCAAGATCTTGGGTTAAATTTTTTCTAGAAGATTGATAGTCATAATGAACATTTTGGAATGTGGAGGTCTTGGATAGTACATCCAGAATGCTGTCAAATGCAAATCTAGAACCTTTTTTTTGCAAAAAATTTGGTTTGGAGTTACGTTATGAAGTGTTGCTCCAGGAAAGCCATTTAAAGAAGGATATGCTTTCCTGTCAAGTGAAAACACCTTACTGCTTGCCTAGAAAAAGAAATATTTTAGAAGCAATTTTGTACTAAATGAACTGGAAATGGTAAAGTTATAAGACACTTAGATTTAATTTTATACTTTTACTTCTCTGGGTCTCAAACTCTTAGTTATGTTGTAAAGTGTCCGTGTTTGCTTCTTAGTTAGATGCATTATGTCAACTCATATGCATGGTTCATTTGATTTGTTACTTTGTTTTCTAAATGATTTTTATTGAAGAAAATCTTGAGAAATTCTAACGGCTAAACAAACAATGATGTAGGACACGGGTCCGTGCCTTGCACGGGCACACATCATCTAGCATACTTAATAATTAAGAGCTACTATATATAATAAATATTTAGACTGAAAAACTAAATTTAATAGCTGAAATTAGAAAATCTAAATTAAGATATTCATTAAGTACGTAGAAATATGCTGATCTAAATACAATATTAAGGTGTTATATTAATATCTGAATTTTAAACAATTAAGTTCATCGTTTTTTTTTGTTGAAACTCGTAGAAAAATATAGCCGATCGACAGTGGCTCCAAGGCAGAAATCCAGCCCCCCAAAAAGGTCGTCGGTGGCTTCCCTTGCCACTCTCCGACTGTTTGCTGGTGGAATCTTGCTATTTAGGGTTTTCCATTACAGGTAATTTACAGTTCTCTTTGTTCTGTACTGTTTGTTTCTTCCCTGTGTTAATTCAATTTTGACTAATTTTTGGTTGTCTCTTTACATTCATCAAGATTTTTACTTTGAAGTTTATCAATTGCTAGCCATCTGTGTACCTTCTTCAAAGATTTCCTTAACAGATTTCGAAATTTTAGCTTGTCCTTTCAAGTCAGGTTTTGAGCTTGTTTACCCTAATGGGTATTTCATGATTTTTGTTATTTGTGTGCTTTGGCTATTGTTTGCTGTGATTTCAGCTGATATTATTAATTTTTTTTTTATCATTTTCATCATTTATTGGATAATTGGTGTTTGATTATGACTGGGATTTGGGCGTTTGTGTGTTGAGGCTGTGGGTCTGGGCATTGTGTGCTGAGGCAGATGCTCAAAATCAAAAGGAGGAGGGAGAGTTGCCTTTTGTTCTTTGTCATTTTGATTTTCCCTTTTTGGTTTGTCTGGTTATAGCTAATCTGTATATAGGGGAAAACATCAAGCTTTGAGGGATGTTGCTATGAATCTACTTGTTTGTTAATGTAAATAATTTGAAGGTGGTGCATGTGGATGTTGTTGCTTTTCGAAAATAAGGTTTTATGTCATTTAGCTTTATCCATGTTCATCTAGTTTATTGTCTATTATGCCATTGGTCTTAGCCTTTAGCTTAGGAGGATTTGAAGAGAATATAGAATTGTGGATAAGCCTATTCCTTCTTCTTTTGTGTTGTACTTTTTGCCCTCTTTTCCTTTGTTCTGCACTTCAAAGTCAAGTTGCATCTTGTTCATTTAGATGCTACAACCTTGGTAAATTGAAATAATTTAGTACTCCCTCTATTTATTTGATGCGTCATATTTTTTTTAGCATGTTTAAAGAAGAATGCTATTCACATGTATTTATAGAACAGATTTATCTGCTTATGTGTCCAGTTTGTCACTTGCTTACTTCTACTCTGCTTGTTCTCATTCACTTGTTTCCTCCTTTCTAATGTTTAGATCAATGGGAAATACTTTTATTTTTTCTAGAATAAAAATAGGAAGATTGACTACTTTGGTCAAAAGAAAGAGGAAGAGTCATTCCAGAGCCGAACCTGACTTATTGATGATGAATTTAAGACCATTGAAATTGGAAATAAAATATGCTTTTCGTGTCGATTCCACCCATCTATTGATAACATTTGGATTATTTACGCTGATACCCCATGCCTAACAGTCTGAGGGCCTGGTGCTGGACAATGGGTTTACCATACTGCATTTTCTGGTTTTATAGTTTACACTCCTTATTTGACTTGAGGTTCAAGAACCGAGGAGAATGAGGTAAAATTCAAAGAAGAAATAGATACTGACTAATGTTTAATAAAATATGCTATTGTATCTTCATTGTATACTGTTTGTAGTAGTCCTTGTCGTAATATTAACATTTTCGTAGTTTCTTCTTTTCAATTTAGGTTGATTAAAATCAAAGACAAGCTAGCATAGTTATCATTTCTTTGTCGTAATATTATCATTTCCTTAGTTTCTGCTTTTCAGCAGATTCATTGCCTCTGATATCTATTCATGACAGGACAATAGTTAAAATTGGTTGCACTAATGCCCATCTTGAAGTAAATTCCCTTTAATTATTATCCTTTTGGTTCTCTTCAGAACATACAGAGGAGTATTGTTCTTTGTGCTTTTTATTGGTTTCTTCTAGTTGTAGTTTTCTTAATTTCTATCTTAACTGATTTTAGACAGATGGAAACTACAATGCTAAGCCAGGAGATGCTGATTTATGTAGCAGCAGTTAATATCATATAACTTTGTTATAGACCTTAATCATTCAGATCTATTTAGACCTATTAAGTGATTGTAAAATAAAAAGCACACATAATGTTTAAGATCTAAATGAATTTTATTGGAGAGAGAAGGAACATTAGATATGAATATTAATCATTTAGATCTTAAACATTATGTGTGTTTTCTAATGCTCCTATCTAATGTCCCTTCTCTCTCCTGGGAACAGTGGGTGATTATTGGAGTTTTTCAAGTTTTTCCACTCACAAAACGTGAATTTTGTTCTCATGTAAATATCCCTTTTTATCTTAACTTCAAGTATTTCTTTCTTTTTTTCCTTTCAAATCTCAACTAAATTATGTTCAATCCTGTTTAAAATGGTTTATGGGGTTTGTGTGTGCGTGTGTGTGTGTGGGGGGGGGGTAAGTTTACCACAATTCATCCATATTCTCTAAACACAGCTATCAAAATTTCTAACAGTGATTCAGCTTCAGCCGGAAATTGATCTTCAATGTCAGGAGAAGTTCAGATGAGTTCAGAAAAGCAACCACGAAGAGGAGTGTCATGCACCACTTACTTCGATGCACTCTGGTTCTGCTACTGTAAGTTGAATTTCTTTAGCTTTATTCATTTGTTGACTGTAATTTTGAAAAGGATTTATATGCTCTAATCCATCAAATCTCCTGGTCATTTAGACCCTCTTAAGGATGCCTAAAGTTTGATGGTTTGTTGTATGTGGAATCTTGCATCTTCTTCCTAGGGTTGAAACTGAAAATGTGTGTAGGCCGAAAAAATGAATGCAGTTAATTTCTATTTCCTCTTACTTCTATAGCTACTTCAGATTGAGTTTCTTTCTTTACCGAAAATGAGTGCAGATTATCATTAACATTCGTCAAACACTGTACAGGCTAGTTATTTCAATTGGGTTCTTTCTTGTGATAAGGATTGAATCTGACTTTTTTTGTGTGTGTACTACTGTACTTAATGATATTCTCTTATGCTATACATCTTTATTTTGTGTAACCTGATTTGTATACTTTCACATGTTTTATTTGCCAGTATGCCTAATCAAATCATCATTTTTTTCTCTTCATAGTCAAACTACGTTTAGGGTGCAGGGGTTTCTGCTTAAGGTATCAAAATTCATGTAATCACTATTTAATAATAGCAACCAAATGGCACGTTTGGAGAACGTAATTGTTAGGCATCCGTTTTATGCTTTTGGTATTTACTGTAGTCTGTATGTGAGGATTCAATTTGTCATGAACATTGTTTCGAGATACCAATATCCAGTAATCCTTGTTTAGAAATACAATTGTCAGCTGACATATTTCTAATTTGTCAGCTGACATATTTCTAATTTGTCACTACAAGAAACAAATTACTGTGTGAATGATATATAGACATATTGGTTGTTGTGTGGATGATGGGCAGATCTTGCCAGTCCACCTGGTCATATGAAGCTGGTTGCATCATGGCTCTCAAGAATCTTTGACTGTGTACCAATAATTTTCTCCTACTTGCTCAAAAACCCACAGGAAAAGGGTTAGGCTCCTATCCATAGCATGAGTAATTAAGGCAAGTGAACAATTTGAAATCCGAGGTATATATTGTGCAAGAGGTCTTTGCTAGTTGTTGATTTTGAAAGAGAAAAAGATCTTCAGGTTCTTTGGGATAAAAATTCGAAGTACTTCCACAGAATAGCCACAACACATAAAAGGTTTAATTCCATTGACAACTTGACAGTAGGTGACAATAATATCAGTGATTCAGTAGAAATTAAGGAGACCATACAAAGCTTTTATCAGAATCTTTACAAGGAATCTGAAGTGTGGAGACCAGAATTGCTGCTTGACAACCCTACATGTTTAACTGAAGAAGAACAAGAGTGTTTACAGAGTGTGTAGAGACAGAAATACTGGACAGTATCAAGCTGTGTGCAATGGAAAAATCTCCTGGGCCGGATGGCTTCCCAATGTCTTTTTATCTTGCTTTTTGGGATCTGCTCAAAGAGGATATTAAGAATACTTTACATGACTTTCATGTTAAAGGACTGAGAAAAGTTTCAATGCAACTTATGTAGCTCTCATTCCTAAGAAAGCAGGGGCATCAAAACTGAAGGATTTTAGACCAATAAGTTTGATCACTGGCATATACTAGGTGATAGCAAAGCTATTAACTGAAAGGCTGAAAAAAGTGGTGGACAGGCTCTAGTCAACAAGCATCAAATGGCATTCATAAAAGGGAGGCAGATTATGGATGCTGCCCTCATTGCTAGTGAGTGTGTGAACTCTAGAATGAAAGGAGATAAACCTAGTGTCAAGTGTAAGCTAGACATTGAAAAGGCATATGACCATGTTAATTGGAATTTCTTGATGAGTATACTCAGACAAATGGGATTTGGAGAAAAATGGTTGGGCTGGATCAATTTTTGCATCACTACAGTCAAATTTTCTGTTTTGGTGAATGGAGAACCAGTTGGCCTTTTCCCATCCGGTAGGGGTCTTAGACAAGGAGATCCTCTATCCCCATTTCTTTTTGTGCTGGCAATGGAAGGATTTGATAGTATGATGAGGAGAGCAATTCAACACAAAAGGATCAATGGCTTTCAAATAGGAGGTGTTAGAGGTCAATACAAGGAAATATGTCATCTACTTTATGCAGATGATACAGTGATTTTTTGTGAACCTACTGAGGAACAGATATGCCACATTAGATTGTTACTTCTGTTCTTTGAATCCACTTCTGGCCTGAAAGTAAATTGGCGAAAGAGTAATCTTTTTCCAATTAAGGAGGTGCTAAACATCCGGAGCTTGACAGATATACTAGGATGCAAAGTGGAACATCTGCCTACAGTTTACTTGGGCATGCCTCTTGGTTACCAGCATGAAGAGATAGTTATATGGGATGGCATAATAGAGAAGGCTGAAAAAAGATTGCCACGGTGGAAGACTCAATACTTATCACTAGGAGGAAGGCTCACTCTCATAAAATCAGTCCTTGATTCTCTACCTACTTATGTAATGTCCTTGTTCCCCCTTCCCAAGAAGGTTTTGAAGAGACTGGACAAACTTAGAAGGAATTTCCTTTGGCATGGTTGTAAGGAGAACAATGGATACAACCTGGTGAAATGGGATACTACATTGAACAATAGGTACTTGGGAGGTTTGTGTATCTGAAACCTAAAGAAACAAAATGGTAGCCTTTTGATGAAATGACTCTAGAGATATAATGATGGAAAACAGGCTTAATGGAAGGATGTAATTAAGTGCAAATATGGTGAGAACAACCCTTGGTGCAGTAATGAAAGCTCTTTACCTTATGGGGTTAGGGTATGGAGAACAATCAGAGATCTTTGGCCAATGATAAAAGAGAACACAATAATTAAAGTGGGAGATGGGAGAAAAACAAAGTTTTGGGAAGATGCATGGAACAACCAGAGCCCTCTGAAAGATATTTTTTCGGACCTGTTCACCATTTGTAACAACCCTGAAGCAACTGTCAAAGAGTGTTGGACTGAACAGGGATGGGATCTATCTTTTAGGAGATTCTTGAATGACTGGGAAGTGGACAGAGTGGCCAACCTACTCCATGAAATAGGGGACTTCACGGGAACCACTTCAGCGCCAGATTCTATGAGATGGAAGCACAAAAAGGATGGAAATTTCACTGTTAAAAGGGTCTATGAAACAGTTAATACACAACAAAACAGAAAACAACAAGGTTTATGGGAAAATGTCTGGAAAAACATCGCACCAACAAAAATAAAATGTTTCACATGGTTGGTTGTCAGAAAAGTTTGCTTGACACGAGGTTTTGAAGAAAAAAAAGGAGAATTGTAGTATCTACATGTCAACTTTTTGGGGAAATTGATGAGACAAATAGTCATCTTTTCTTGTGCTGCAAATTCACTGCTCAGTTGTGGAATTTATTTTTTACTCCCACAGACACAAAATGAACCATGCCTGAGCACACTGCAGATCTACTCAGCTGCTGGATTAGATGAGGTGGAAGCAAGAGTCAGAAGAGATGGTGGAAAATCATTCCACATTGCATCTGGTGGACTGTGTGGAGAGAGAGAAATAGCAGACGTTTTGAAGATAAGTCCAATTCCATTCATAGAGTTAAATGGAATTGTATTGTATCTTTATTCTTTTGGTGTAAACAAAGAAATATAGAGGAATTTGAGCTTGTAGATCTGTTAGGCTCCCTGTAAGTAGTTTCTCCCTTTCTCTCGTTTTTTGTTTGTTTTGTTCCCCTTTTGAAGGTCTCCAGCATATCCTTAATGCTGAGGAATACAACATTACCAGTTTAAAAAAAACCAAAAACAGAAGGTTGAACGAGACTCTTTCTAAAGTATGAGTTTGAAGGAGGATCTCCCTTTTTGTTGGTGCAATAGAACTGGTGCCCTACCCCAGCTCAATAACGGAGTTTATTTTCTATTCTGCCAAGCTGAAGTCTATGGCACAGGATAGCACTTGGACCAGCCTTTCAGATGTAGTAATATGGGTCTTGAGGTGTGTCTGTGTGCATGCCGAACTTATGAAAGCAATAGGCTCAGGTTGCAATGAGCCAAAGGCTATTAAATCTAGTGCTGCAACTGACATTAGTTTTTTTTGTTTTGTTTTTTTAATAGGGATAAAGAAAAGAAAGGCGAAGCTCAGATCATTTCAACTAGGAAGTACTTTCTGGCTGGTAGATTTAAGGCAGATTCTAGATATTGCATCACAATCATTTCTTTTGCAGATTGAATGGGGTTTCACTTTAGAATCTATGAATTTATTGTGCAACAAGTAGGTTTTCTACTTTGGAAACTTTAGAGTGCAACAATCAACCTGATCTTTTGCCATGTCAGAATTAGAAATATCCAACTTTTTTATCCAATGAAACCCTGAACTGATTGGTTGGAGTTGTGATTCAAAGTAACCCACTTAGAGCCCGCTTGGCTTAACTTAAAAAAAGTAGTTTTTAAGAAGTCGAACTTTAGTAACTTTTAAGTTAAAAAGTGAAAAGTAGGGGAGTACCTACTTTTAACTTTTTAAAAGTCATTTTAAGCTTATTTCAAGTTATTTTTAACTTTGCCAAACACTCCAAAAAGCTAAAAATGACTTAAAAGTAGTGACCAACTTTTAAGCCAATCCAAACAGGCTGTTACTGCACTTTCTTCTTATGAGATCTGTTGTCTTCTGTTCTTACATGCACTTTCTTCTGTGAGAATTAGTTTAGGCTGATGTGTAATTATGTTGTGGCAGCTCCAGTCCATCAGATGCAGCAATACTATAGACTTGGTGCCCTTGATAATTGTAGTAGGAAATGGAGTGGTCTTGTTGATTGTCTGACTTTGAAAACCAAAAGGTCTTCTGAAGTGGAGGTACAGTGTTCACTTGCATCATAGTCTGGACTGTTCATGATGTTCTTTTTTCACCCGAGTCATTCAAATATGCGAATAAAAATATATTTTACAAGTTAATAAACCTTGTGTTACTTGTAAGATTACTTAAAGGCATAGATTTGTGAGGATGAGGAATATAATTTTATTGTTTAGACATTCTAGCAATTGAATCTGAGTCTCTCCAAATTATCAACTCTTTGATTAGAATAATTGTTGCTATAATATCAGGAGGAGGTATACTAACACGAAACTTCTCAACTGGGGGAGGTCTTGGATGCAAGTTTTGCTGATGTGTAGCTTTCCTTTTTTGCTTTTTATGTTGTCGAAAACAGTTTTAATTTGTTGATAGTTCCATTTAACTTCTCAAATTCTGGGGATTGACTGTAAAGGAGGTCTTTTAATGAGATTAAACTAGAGGGTACATTTTAGGTATTTCACAAACTAGGAGAAGGTTCATTTAATTTTGCCAAACCAGAGGTCTCACCTACAATTGTTGTGCCTCAACCCATCCAAATTTTTGAGTATGACTGATAAATTAATTGTGATTTCATTTGTCAACCACATTCTTGAGTTGCTGACTAAGGCAGTTATGCTATGGTATTTGCTTCTAATGAGGTTGCTGAGCTAGCAATTTCTCTTTTTGGATGGACGCTTCTCTGGAGATGTTATTATAGATGCAGTCTTTTTTTCTTAATCAATAAATACGAAATTTATCATGTGGTAATTTTGTTAGTTTTAAGTTTTATACACAGTCGGTGCATGCAATTTTTTACACCATTAGGTCATCTAATGGATATTTATAGGTAAGCCTCCTTAAAATGTGGGACTTGAAATTTTAATAATGTGATATATTACCTGCTACAACAAGTAAAGATGATCTGATAGTGTAACAAATACTCACACTGACGGTTTTCTTCCCTATATATGCTCGTGAAATCACTTCTGCTTTCTGTATTATTTTGTTGATTTTGTTTTTCATACTCACCATTAAATCATGTGAAGCAGGAAATTTTAGAAGCACGCGAGAAAGCGAAGCCTCAGCTGTGGTCAACACGAACCCCTGAAGAAGCCGCGGTTTATTGGAGCGGACTCTTTGACCATCTAGATGAAGAGTAAAATTCTAAGACCTTTTCATCAGACATTTGCCCAATCAATACGAGAAAGTTTATCATATCATTTGAAATAATCTTCTCCCCAATGATGCTCGTTTCAAACATGTTATAGAGCACATGGTTATCAAAGTGTGGGTTTCTGAAGAGGCACCAGTTTAGGAATGTTTAGAATAGGAACATTGTGTTGGAAAATTCTCTTTTTCTTTGAGTGATAGAAGCAGCATGAACAAATTCTAACGTTGTGTTAAACGACGGAGAAAGCCAACCTTCTGATTCAGATTCAGATGAATATGGAGCTTATCATTGCAATATAAAGAGATGGAACAAAACATTATTCATCTTTCTTTAATGTTGGTTTAGTGCCTGTACATGGTGATTCTGCTAAGGTACATGTCTTGCATGGTTTTCATATGGTCTCGATGGTCATCATTGGATCATGTGGTGCCCACTCCGATGACCTAGATCACCCGACGATGCAAGAAAAACAGGTTAGTCACGGATAGTAACTTTGACGACAGACACTGTTTGCTGAGTGTGAAAGAGACTAGAAAATGTGCTTCCTGTGAATGGTTATAGCAATGGAAGGTCCTTTAAATATGGTAGTCCCCATTTTAACAATGAGGATTTTTGCTATATTATCTCCTTGTTTACTTGAAACCCGGTGTCCAGTAAACGATACAACAATGGAAGATCTTAAGATGAGTCCAGAACCTAAATGATGTCGGAAAAAAAAAAAACTGTAACGAAACTACCTATATAGCCCTCGAATTTTATGCACTATATATGAATTGACTGACATCAAAAGTTGAAAGTTCATTTACATGTTTTTTTTCAAGTAGATAACACAGAAAATTCATGTGTTATGCATCAATCTCATTTACATAGAGCATCTTTAATTTAACACCTTTGAGAGTACAAAACTACTTACATGTTCTGTTTGACAAAGCATCACACATAGCTTCTAGGGAGGGCCACTATTTATGACATAGTAGAACATTACAAAAAATATTTAATGTCTAGCTGTTTGACAATTAGCTTAAGAATTCTGGATTAAGTTTTATAAAAACATGTTTGATCTTTGTTTCTAAAATTTTCCCTGGATGAGTTCACTCTTGTACGAGCAGCAAAATTACCTGATGTGTGATCTTGCAAAAGTGAGGTCTGAGAAGGATGGTGCATACACAAATATATTTCTTCTACTTTATGAGGGTAGATAGATTGTTTCTGATAAATACGAGCAACAGATTCTTTAAATTTAATACTATAGAGTAAAGACATACTGTTGAATGATTCTTTCAACCCTGTGCCAATCTTGAAAAATGATCTTTCTCATAGTTGAAAT
>JAJOOO010023044.1:0-24559 GCA_029582685.1 Solanum piurae | reverse complement strand
TGTTGGGTTATGAAGGGTGATTAGGGCGTCATGCGGAAGCTTATAATTTGCAAATCATATGATTGATAAATTAGACGACAAATAAAAACATACTAAAAACATATTATAAAACTAATATTGAAAAACATAAATATGTTTAGGAGAAAATCTCCCCATAAACAAGACTCTTAAACGACTACATTGTGGATGTTATTGTTTTGTGTTAGAAGAAACAAACCTGTATCTATAGAGTCCTAAAACCTTTCCTACTAGAAAAGAACTAGCTATTCCAAAACCTTTTCTTACTAGAAAAGGAGTCCTAAAAGGAGAGAATAAGCCAAATAGGAAAGAATATTATATTTTCCTTTCAAGAAAAGTAAAAACATTTATGGTAATGTTTTGTTTTTTCTTTAAGGAAAAATAAATCTTAAATTATGGTAAGAAAATCAGGGCAAAACCCTAACAAGTACGTAGTAATGTCTTGTCTCAATATCCTTACCTATTAGTAGTTATAGTATTGCTCTTTTAATTTTTTGTTTTTATTGTATTAGTTTGTTGTAGTTACTGTTCACATGAATGTTTTGTTATGTTTTCACTTCTATTAGAGTACTTTTTTCATGATTGCTTTGAATTGTTTTTTTTAAGTCGGGGGTCTATCAGAAATAACTTCTCTATTTATAATGTAAGAATAAAGTCTACGTACATACTGTATTCTCCCTAATCCCCTTTTATGAGACTATTATACTCGATATATATGTTGTATTTGTCATTGGCAAAAATTGTAAAAAAGACTTGAACTTGTCAATACATGATTTAAATCCAAAGAAAAATTATGTTACTTTAACGAGGCTATAATTGGAACGGGCTCATAAAGAGAAATATACATGGAGACAGAAAGTAACACGTTATTGTTTTGTTTTGTGTCTAATTAATTTTATCAAATAACAGTAGGACTTTTTTAACACGTGATATCTATGATGGATAATAATTAATTTATGAACTTCCATCTTGAAATGAAATGCGACCAGATAACTAATTTTAGCTAGCATTTTATCATAATTTTAAAAAAATAAATTAAAATATCTATTTGATCATGAAATTTAATTAATTTTTGAATTTTTAGGACTTCCACAGCACACTCACAAAACTTCAATATTTTTTCAAGTAGAATACATGTCTAAACATAGTTTAAAATTTCAATAATCACAACTTCAAAATCTTAGATTTTCGAGTTTTAAATTCAAAATTTATGATAAAACGACAGCTTAATCTTTTCACTTGATCATATTTCAGGAAATTTAATTGTACATCAATCAAATCCAACGATATTCCAATTTTTTAAACAATCTTGATCATATTTTTATCTCTGAAAATCCATTGACATTGTATTTAGGTTCAAAAAGCTCATGTGATACATTCTTATTTTTAGTCATAAATATAAAAAAGTAATTTAGTTTTTATTTTTTTTAATAATTTATATTCATATAAATATCTATAACTTGTTATAGACCAATTTACTTTTATAAAAAAAAAAATCCTTTTTCCTTAAATTTGTACTTAATCAAAGGAAAATCACTTAAAATAGGATGGATGGAGGAGTAGTAGAAGCAATAATCTTTATGTGGAAATTAAATGCAAACGATGGGGCAATTGAGCAGTATTTTCAGGTTCTTAATAAAGACCTCGAAATAGAGTTATGATTGATTTTGGAAAATCATAGTTACGTACGTTGACTCAAAAGTTCAAACTCGTAACATCCATTCTTATTATTATCGACTAGACATGGCAACCACCAGGTTCAACACAGTGGCGCGAAATTAAATTTTTTATTAAGTATGTTTAAAATTTAATATATATGTATAAAAAAAATATTTTTGACTGATATACTTCGTAAATTTTCTTATATACACAATAATTTTTTTAGTAAAGATGTTCGATGGACCATCCTAGACTATATATGGCTAGCCACTGTCAACATACATTCATATACGATATTATTATATTTATTTAATTTACACCAAATGGTTCTATGAAACTATCTGTCCTAAATAAGAGGTTGCTATTTCTTTATAATAAATGATGATTACGTACATAGTGTTTATGTATTGTGTTGTATTTTGTTACATTGTATTGTTTAATGAATATTGTTGGTGTTTATGTATTTTAATATTAAAATAAAAATATTAAGTGCATATTGTTAGTGGGTATAAGTTGACAAGAATGTGGTCATTACTTTGGTGCAACTCTTGTAACCACTATTGTCATGATCTACAACTAATTCCACCAATTATTCGAGCCCTTTTATTCTTGTAACCTATGTAACTTATAGGTCATTCATTTATCTAATTTACTACCCATTATCTTCATATTCATTGTAAGGAAGAATTCATCACCTATAAATAGTGGTCTTCCTTTGGGTTGAAGAAGAAGGAAAGAAAATAGTACCGTAAGAAAAGATGAAAAGTTTATATTGAGGTTAGTGTAGTGAAAGAGAGAGTTGAGACATAGAAAAATATTCTAAGTCTTCAACTGTATTCACTGTACAAAAGAGAGTATTTATATGTTGAAGAAGGTGTTTTTTTTGTGGAGCTTTGGACTCTTCAACTAATCCGGAGTTGCTTGAGTTGTACACGTTGTTGGGCTGTTGTATCCTGGAGGGGACAAGTCAAGAGATATATTGTTGGATCGGTGTAGATTATGTCGATGTGGGCTTGAATCTCTTTAAAGAGAGCGAGATATCCGCGTCTTAGCCTAAGGATTTGTTTATTCATTTTTGTCATTTTATTTTCAACTGTAATATTTTGTATTTGTGGTATATTACACCAGCAATTTTAAGGAGATTCATGTTTTTGTTACAGTTTGACTGGGGATATCAAGATAGAGATCTCAACATAATTCCGATCAACATCGCTCTCCTCAAGAGATGGAAGAGAAGAGGTGTACGTTTGAAAAAGTGCGGATATCAAGATAGAGATCTCAACATAGTTTCGCTCAACGTCGCTCTCTTCAAGAGATGGAAGAGAAGATCAAGGTGTACGGTAAAGTATTTTTCTACTTGCTCAATTCAAGCGGAGAAAAGGTAAAGAAAAATGTTTTTTACCTAGTATTTTCATGAATAAAGTGATACTACTTTTCATGAAAAATGATATTTAAATTCTTAAATAGTGGGGGCTCATGAAATGAGGAAAAAAATCATTGTGAAAAAAAATAAAATTGCATCTTTGAGAAATGCTCTAAAAAGAGTGTTACAAGTGCATACATATTAATTGTGGAATAAATCACATGTGATTATTTGGCTATAATGTGACATTGTGATGACTTTTGGCAATAAACATGAGAGTTATAAATAAATTATGAAAGCCATGTTGAGTAGCCATTTAACATGAAATGTTTTGGGTGGAAAAAAAAATCATTCTTGAAATGAAAAAATATCAAAATACATGTGATAAAAATTTTCTTGTCAAGTCACATTTTATTAAAAGATTGTGAAATACAATTTTTTGTTTGTTTGAATGAGTCTTGCAACTACTTTTGATTCAAATATGTGAAAATTGTGTGTGAAATAAAAAAAGAGTTTGCTTGCCTAATAAAAGATATGAGCTAGAAATGTGACTAATTGCACTTTATGTGATATAGTGTATAAAGTATAGCATGTACAAGCAAATCAAGTAAATTTACTTGGTACAAATTTGGTGGCTTGTTTTATGAAAAAATATATTATGTTATACTTAAATTTTTTGTTGGGGCAGATGAAAAAATTTGGTGCTATTTGTTGGAGATGAGAAAAGCAAATTGTATTGCTTGCAAACTCTACTATGGAGGTTGAAGTAAAAAATTAAGCTTCACTAGTGAAAAAGTGAAATTGATTTTCCTACATCAAACATTTTATTTTTATTATTAATTGTGATAGCACCAATATAATGGTAGAGTAAAAATCGTTATTATAAACGTAAATTCAGACTCATGAGAAGAAAACACAATATTGTGAGATCATATTAATCACTGGTATACCATCAACATTAATTGTGTTAAAATTATTTGTGATAATCTTGCATATTCATGAACTAAGGCATTTGCAAGAAAAAGAGTCTGAAGCACATCGAGGGGATGAAATTGAAGCTAAAAAAATTCTAAGTTATATATGAGGAAACCCAACTTGGGGACTAGAGATTCTATAATTAGGCTCAATGGGAAGAACGAATCATATGATGACTTATTGTGAAATGCACTATGTATTTATTTTTATTCAATCCCTATGATGTAAGTGTATTTGTCCTATAATGAATTGTGGAGGTTGAGTCTTTGAACTCTTAATGAAATTATGTATCTCTTATGAGTGGGGTGTCAAATTATAAGAGCATCCTTGACAGATTTCACCTATATGAGTGTGAAAGTAGGCCGTTTTCTATGAGAATGAGTTTGTTCTCAAAAACACTCATGAAACCGGGATAGCACAAGGCCGTAATGTGCTGGCTATTAAAGCTTATGTCAATACCTTAATTATTGTGTGTAAGCAGTAATACTTTATTTCCCTTAAGCAGTCATAGTTCAAGACTAAGACCACTACTGACTCTGGAGTAAAGGTTATTGTTTTACTAAGTGAAGATTCAATGCAGAGCACACCTGCATTATGCATAATAGTCTACCTTCAACTAAGTTGTGAAGAACTCTCTTAATTTAATATTGAAATGAGTAGGGGAATGTTGGTGTTTAACCATTTTAATATTAAAATAAAATTATTAAGTGCATATGATAGTGGGTATAAGTTGACAAGATATTGCCATGATCTACCACTAATTTCACCTATTATTATATCTCTTTATTCTTGTAACTTATAGGTCATTCACTTATCCAATTTACTATCCGTTATCTTCATATTCATTGCAAGGAACAATTCATCACCTATAAATAGTAGCATTCCTTTGGATTGAAGAAGAAGGAAGATAAATAGTGTAAGAAAAGATGAAAAGTGTATATTGAAGTTAGTGTAGTGAAAGAGAGAGTTGAGACAAAGGAAAATATTCTAAGTCTTCAACTATATTCATTATACAAAAGAGAGTATTTATATGTTGAAGATGGTGTTCTTTTTGTGGAGCTTTGGACTTTTCAACTAATCCGGAGTTGCTTGAGTTGTACACGTTGTTGGGCTGTTGTATCCTGGAGGGGACAAGTCAAGAGATATATTGCTGGATCGGTGTAGATTATGCCGCAGTGGGCTTGAATCTCCTTAAAGAGAGCGAGATATCCGCGCCTCAGCCTAAAGATTTATTTATTCATTTTATTTTCAACCGTAATATTTTGTATTTGTGGTATATTACACCAACAAATATTAAATAGATTGTATTATTTTTTATCGTTACATGTATAATGTCACACATTAATAATTTGAAGGATAAATCTATAAAAATAAAAGGGATAAGGCACAAGTACCCCCTTAGACTATGACCGAAATCTCAAAGACACACATTAGCTATACTAAGGTCCTATTATCCTCCTTGAACTCATTGTTTTTGTAATTTTATACACCTTTTGGCTTACGTGGCACACTCCGTAACTCCACATAGTTGAGACGTGTGAGAAATGTTTGGATGCCACATAAGCCAAAAAGGTGTACAAAACTACAAAAAAAAATGAGTTCGGGGTGGTAATATAGAACCTTAGTTTAGTTAAGGTGTTTCTCTCTATTTCGGTCATAGTTTATAGGGGTACTTGTGTCTTATCCCAAAATAAAAAGTAGAATATGGAATATAGCTACTGTTAAAAGGCAGGGTAAAAGACAAAATTAGATTATTAAATAAGAAGTAAAGACAAAATGAGAAGAAAAAATTAAGGTAGCGACAAATCACATCAAAATGATCATTACACAAAATAAGACTTTTTTTTGTTTTATAATGATGAATCTTACAATACGATAAAATAAAATTTAAATAACAATCAAAACCGACATTATATTTAAATGAAGGAAAATGGGTCAAAAATACCCCTCAACTTTCATATATTAGTTGACTTTACTCTTACAGTTAAAGAAGTTGTTCCTACCCTCGTCATCTACAAACTTATCACTCATAACTCTCAATTGGATGGAAAACTCCAAGTCAGCTAAAATTATTCAATTTCAATTAAAATGACTCATTTTTTTCTTTTAATCCGATCCGACCCACCAAATCAAATAAATTCATATTAAATTAAAACCCCAAACCATCTCTCTAATCTTTTTCATCTCCTTCAGCCATTGAAACACATGTTGAAATCGCCGTTGGCACTTTGCTCTAAAAAAAAATTGGTACAATTTCACCATTTCATTTTAACAGGAGAATTGATTTTTTATTTTTTATTTTAAAAAGCATCACCAATATACTGTCACATTGGAATAACATGAATTGAAAGTCATCTAAAAAAGACACAAATGAGCAAGGAACAGAACAAAACTTATGTAGTTCTCTAAAGATCATCAAAGAAAAAAATTGCCATGCTTGAATGTTAAGTTTTAACAAGAAAATGAAAAATCAAGTGATTTCAATATCTGAGTTCAAAATTGAAACAACCACTAAGTCAAAGATGGAAGGAATCAAAGAAAATCTTGAACTAGTAAGTGCACCGCCACCAAAACCTCCAGATCCACCATGAAAGTGTTTCAATGGTGGAAGTAGTATGGTGTTTCAATGGAGGAGGAGATGAGTAAGATTAGAGAGATGGGTTTGGAGTTTTAATTTGGTATTAATTTATTTGATTTAGTGGGTTGTGTTCTGATTAAATGAGAAATCGGGTTATTTTAATTAAAATTGGAGTAATTTTAATTGATTTGGGATTTTCCATCCAATTGAGGGTTACAAGTGAAATGTTTGTAGACGGCAAGGGTAAGAACAACTTCATTTTAACGACAAAGATAAAGTCAACTAATAAATAAAAGTCAAGGGATATTTTTGAACTTTTTCCCATAAATGAATCCAATACAATGAAATACAACCATACAATTAGCAAGGTATTAGTTTTCCATCTTATTACTTATATATGTTATAAACTCAGTTGGTGCGAGCTTACCTAGCTATATAGGGTGTATTTGGTACGAATGAAAATATTTTATAAAAATTATTTTTTAATTTTCTCGTGTTTGGTTGCCTTAAATGTTTTGGAAATGTTTTTTAAATCAACTTATTTTCCTGAAATTTAAGAAAAATAACTTTCTTTCAAAATCTAAGGAAAACATTTCTCAAAACTCTTCTTCTACCTCAAATTACAATTTATTTTGTCACTACCCTGATCCCCTTACCGCCCAAACTAGCCCCTCTCCCAACCAAAAAAATATTAACAACATAAAATTTTATTTATGAAAAATAGTTCAAATTTTAAAATTCTCATTTTTTCTTACCCTGCAGAATTCTAGTATGCCACACATCAATCTATCAACATCATCATTTTTGTAACTTTCATCTTCTCAATGTTAAGAGTTATTGACTGACAAACACTTTGCACCATATAACATCATACGCATGTCTAACCATCACTATATAAAGCTTGTCTTTTGGCGACATCTTCTTATCACACAAAATTTTAAATGCAAACCTTCATTTCATCCACCATACACCAATATGATGTATGACGCCATCATTGTCAATCTTCCATTTTCTTTGATAGTAGACTCAAGATACTTGAAACTACCTCTCGTTTGGATGGTATGTGTATCGAGCCTCACTTCCATGTCATCCTCATGTGTTACATAATTGAACTTGCACTTTACTACATCAAAAATATTTTTTAGCTATAATTAATTAATGACAATAAAAAGCTATTTTTGTTGTATTACTTCAAGCTTATTTTGTTTTGATCCTACTCATTTTGAACCTTTTAGACTCCGAAATCGATTTTCAAATCTCCAGCTTAGCATTAATTCAGCTTTAAATCTCATCAATCAAAATTATATCATCCACAAATAACATATGTTATAACACCTTTCTTTGAATTTGTCTCCTCAAAGTATATTTATCACCAAGGCAAATCCTCACAATAAATATGATGAGAAAATTAAATAGACAGTAAAAATTCATCCAACGAACTCTGGCTTTTCCATGAGTTTTTTTTATTAGGAAGAAAAGAAATTTTAAAGTGTAGAATCGATCTTTTAGGGACAAAAGAAAGTTCATATAATCAACTAATTAGATTAGGATGATGCTGTATCCACATTTGAATCTTGGTCAAACTCTTTCTTGAAAAGAAAAAAAACAATTTGTTGTAATTACGTGCAAAATATATAATATGAAATCCTTGTATGTGGACATAATATAACCAAATTAGGGATTGCAAATATAAAATTTAACCTATGATCAAACTCGCATATGCACTACAGCTACACATTTTTACTTCTTTTCCATTTTCAAGTGTAATTATTATAAGTTTTACAGATTTAGAGAAACCGCAAGTCAACTAATTATAATCATAATAACGCATCAAAAGATCTTGATCTTCCATCATTTTCATATATATTTAATGAACCATATATATATATATATATATTCGATTTTCGTATTAGCATTCATGCCGTAAAATATTAAAGAAAAAAGTGTTCTTTATAAAGATTTTTTCATATTTGAGACTTTTTATTGAAACTGAAAAAAATCGTGATTTTATCATATTTTTTGTTTTTCATTCGGCAATTATATCAAAACCTAAATAATTTTAATTCGCACAACAAAGCTTGTAAAGGAAAATAAAAATAAAAATTAGCAGGATTTTTTTATATCAACATATCTAATTAAAATTAAAAAATTTATACTCACTTTAATATCACAATTCTTGAGATGATATATTATATCATATAATTATGTGGTTCTCTTCAACTTTTCTTTCCAGCTGATACCTATAAATAGTTTAATTCACTTTAATTTCCTCTGTGAAGGTTTGTAACTTTGTATTAACTAGTTACTCAGAATTACCAGCTATATATAATATTACTCATATATATTAATTGATGCAGAAATATTGACAAACTATCTGTGTAAACAATTAAATTAAGAATAATTTAAAAAGAAAAATATTATCAGTATATTTAAATTAAAACCAAATTTTAGTTTACATTTTATAAGTTTTTCAGTTCATAGATTTGGTTCAATGGCTACATAAGCAGGTGGCAACTTACGTTTACATAATTAATTACAAATTAGTTTGGGCAATAAATTAAGGGAAACTTTAGAAAATAATCAATATAATAAAAACTTAATTATGGTCCATAACTATAGTTTGCATATTTACGGGGGTAACTACAGTTTAAGCTGCATTATTTGTATAATTAGCGGGTGAGTTTGTGTAACACCCCACAAATTTTTTTGAACTAAGAATCGAACCATCCTTCGTTGTGAGTAGGATTTTACCGAGGAATTTAAAATTTCTTAAGTGTTAAGGTCACTAGATGTAGCATCTTGAGTTTCAAGAAGAACTAAAGAGAGTTCACTCAAGTCATTCCTAAGTTCCTCCAAGTTTTTGGTCAACTTCAAACGACCACAACTTTTAGCACAGAATGAGTTAGGTGGCCCATAAGATATCAAATGAAAGGTATTTGAATTATCTTTTCAACGCTGCCGAGTTTGCTAAGTTTTGAGGTCGGATGAGTGAGATATGCTCTTTTGAAGTCAGGTTGTCCAGTTAAGGAAAGTTACCCGAAAATAGTAAGGGGTATTTTAGTCTTTTCCTTACCCAATTAAATTATTTCATTTTTAGTAAGTTATTTGGGGTCTAAACTGAGTTAGTTCAGTTTACGCAATTAAGAATTATGCTAGGGCTTTGAGAGAAGAGAAAGGAGGAGAAAAGTCAAGGCGTTCTTGGAGATTTCTTGCGGAATCGAAGTCATTTCGCCAAGAGTTGATCCCTAAAGAGGTATGTGAGACTTTCATAGCGTTGGGTTCGTTCGCTCACGCGCCAATCATGTTTAGTTCAGCGAAATTCGTTCTAGAATGTTGAAAGTTTGATGATCTTGAATTGTGTTCTTGAAATTGGCTTTCATTCTTGAGATTTGATGGAATTGTTGAGTTCTTGATGGAATCGTGTCGATTTTAGAGTCGTTTAGGAGTAGATTCTTGTGTACATGTACTGGGTATCTCAATCTAAAGAGAAATTGAGAAAAATAATCGAATTTAGACGAATTGGGATTAGAAAATGAAGAAGGAAAAAGTCGGGCAGAAACTAGGTACAAGGTCCGCAACGTGGACCTGTTCCTCAGAAATGGAACATTTCTCTCCGCGTCGCGTAGAGGTCGCGGACCCCTCTGTCTCAAAATTTATTTCGTGATCAAATATTAAAATGCATCTCTGCGTCGCGGACTTGCTCTCCAGACAGTGTTTTTCAATCGTATCTCATGATTAACTATCTAAAACACTTTTAATCATCACGATATCTTTCCTATCACAAATCATAACCTTGAATTCATAATTCAAATTCAAGGTAGAGCTAAGAGTTAAGTCTTGAGAGTTCTTTCAAACATTTTGAGAAAATCCATTTGAGTTTTTTGAGGAGTCTTCTACAATTTCTAATAACTTGTCTCAAGACTCGAGCAAGTGAGTATGAGAATGAGGAGAATGTATTCATGAGTCTACTTTATCATCACGATATCCTTCGTATCATGAACCATAACTCTTGAATTCATAATTCACATTCAAGAGAGAGTTAAGAGTAGAGTTCAAGAAAGTCTTTGAGTTCAATTGTGAATCATTTGAGATCAATTATCGATTTGAACTAAGTTTTGAGGAAGTAGGTATGAGAATGAGCAGAGTCGTATGTATGAGTTCCATAATGTTCTTTAGACCCTTGAGTCGAGTCGTTCATGCTCATAAATTCCGCATGAACTCCACACATTGAGTGTCTTCGAGAAGAGTAGCATATTCGAGTTCTAAGTCTTTGAGCATTGAGTTCCTAATTCTTTTGAGATTGTATTCCTAATAATGGGACTATTACATATTACCCATGGAGTCCATGAGTTGAGTTGTTCATGCCCATAATTCCTCATGAACCATATGAGTTGAACATTCTTGAGATGAGTAGTATCCTGAAGTCCATGAGTTGAGTTGGTCATGCCCATAATTACGAATGAACCCTCTGAGTTGAGCATTCTTGAAATAAGTAGTATCATTGAAGTTCTTAAGTTCTGAATTTTCGAGTTTCGAGTATTGAGTTCTATGTATGGTTATTGAAAATCTTGAATTGTGTCGTTCACGTTCATAATTGGGCATGGACCTTATTTTGAGAAGTCTTTTACAAATTTTTCTAAACTTGTTTTAAGACTTGAGCACTTGAGTTGAGAAATAGTAGAGTTGAATTCATTTCTTTAAAATGATATATGGGAACTAAGTATTCCCAAAAGTAAATGTTTTCACATTTAAAAATGGGGGAAACTGAGATTTCCAAAAGAGTTTTGAGCAGTTTGAGTAGCATTTCTTTCAAGAGAAAGATTTTTGAGTAATAATCTTAAAACACATAAAGAGTTATGTTTTTAAACATATGAGTTGAGTATATTTTGGAAGTAGTACTGAGCACCGATATGGGGACAAGTTTAGATAACTCAAGTCTCTATAAACCATGTAGCCAAGGTGGGTAGAAATGGTCACATTTTTTAGATGATTCATTAGTGTTTTTTAGCATAGACTAGTGGATCCACTTAGTTGAGAGGTTTTATACCCCTGCAAAGTATAGGACAGTTCTGGCAGCGTGGGCGAGACGTTATATCATCACATAGCTCATTATAATGGTTGTCGGTTAGAGAATCTCCCACAGAGTTATATTATATTTTATTATATACAAATTGAGTTGTTATTGTATTCTTTAATACATTGAGTTGCTATCTACTATTTTAAAAGCTTTCCATATATTACACCGTTTATTGTTGCTTCATTTTTTAAACTCTTGAGTTGAATTGTGCTTCATTGAGTCGAGTACCTTATTGTTGAGTTGAGTCCCATTTCACAGAGTTGAGAACCTTATTATTGAGTTGAGTATCTTATCCTTGAGTACTTCTGAGTTGAGTAAGTTTGAGTAGTTTTGAGTATCCTTGAGTATTCCTTGAGTATTCCTTGAGTTGAGTAAGTTTGAGAAGAGGTAAGTATGTTTCTTTTCTACTAGTTCAAGCTTATGTTTATACTTTAGATTTCCCCTTACATGCTCGTACATTCCATGTACTGAGCCATTTGGCCTGCATCGTTTCATGATGCAAATATAGGTACTCAAGATCATCAACAGGCGTTTCGTTGATACCGCATGCATTTCGAGTTGGCTATGGTGAGCCTCCTTGCTTTCGGAGGGTTCCACTTGTACTTTCAGTTATATCAGTTGTTAGGATGTCATGGGTCTTGTCCCGACTTCCATCTTTGTCAGTTAGAGGCTTCATAGATAGACAATAGAGTTTGAGAAGTTTGTTTCATTTATCTTGTTAAATGTTTTAAAGACTTGAGTTGCCTATTTTTGGCTAGTTGAATATTCTATATTCTAAGTTATTCATTTTGAGAAAATCTTTGCATTGTAATTCAGTTTTAAGCTTTTGTATGCTTGAGTTAGTCTTCCACTTGTAGTCAGCCAGGATGAGGGTTCTCTTGGGGACCAACAATGGTTCTCGAGTGTCTGCCACGTCCAGGGTGTAGACTCGGGTCGTGACAAACTGTAAAATTCAACTATTTTTGTATAAACTCAAACTAACGAATTTATACAAACATTTGAACATTAAACAGTTATACAAATTGTATCGTACAAAATTACATTATAAAAAGTTATACAAATTTTATAATACAAGTTCCAAATCATACAAACGTGCGAATTACACAAAATAAAAAATTGAGTTGCGTAATTATAGCTAAACGTAGATCGTGAATTGTAATTAAGGTAAACTGTAGCTATATTAACTAATCAACTAGTATATGTTTGCTTATCTGCCTAATTTTTCATAAATTAACTACCCAAAACAGTCGTTGATTTGAACTCAAGACAAGTCCTTTTTTAGTTACGTTACCATCAAATCATGTAATGGAGCGGTAATTATTTTATTATTAATTAATCAGGCGGCGCGAGTTCAAGCTAATCTAAATACATAATCACTAAATACCAAACATCGGATAAAAAAAATGCACATTCCCACTTCTAATTGAAAAAAAAAATCATATATAGATGCTCAATGAGGACTTCAAGAACGGGTTAGCAAATTAATTAAGACTTGGTATGAATTGCTTATTTTAAGTATTTTTAAGCTAAAATAATTTTGAAACAATTTTTATAGTAGGTAAGTTAAAAGAAAATTTTATAAGCACTTAATTTTAAGCTAAAATAACAAAATAAGAAAAAAGTCAAAATTTAAAAAATTTAACTTATAACTTTTCCCTTATAAGTCAAATTGAAAAGACAAATCCAAACAGACTCTAAATTATTTCTACCTATGTATTACATGCATACTCTCTAATATACAACAATATACATATATTCTTATAGTATCATCATTGACTAATGAGTAATTTCTGAACAAGAAACCTTAATAATAATATATATATACTGATTTAGTATCAGCTAAGCAAAATTATCGACCTTAATGATATTAATACAGTATATGATACTAATTTAATATCAATTAAGCGAAAATTCAGCCTTAATGAATGAGGGTATGGGCGGTAATTCTTTTTTTGACAGAATGAGTATTTCTTGAATTACTTTGGATTGGGATATGAATATGTAATTATTTTGAGTTTTATGGCTATTTATGTAGTTTACCTAACTCTTTTTTCAACTTAATTTTTAGGGTCCCTAATTTTAAAAAAAGATATAGGCCCCATTAATTTCATTTATTAGAATGGGTCAGAAATTGAAGTGTTCACATCTCAACCTATTAAATATAGGTTTGTTTGTTTTTCTCTACAAATCATTTATATGCTCGGAATATATTTTGATCCTTCAAAATTTGTATTATATCATTAATTATCATACAATAATTAAGATGCTAAAAGAATACAATAATTAAGACGTAATTTATGTAGAGAGTTCATGTATGAAATATCTTGTCACTACTTTAATTTATCCATTATCATCGTACAATTACCTTCAACATCAACTATGCACCTTCACCAGCAATCTCTACCACCATCAACCAATGGCGGAGTCACGCGCAATGATTTTTAAAAAATTTATTTATAAAATTGGGGATAAATCATAAAGCGAAAAGAAAAATGGAGAGGAGATTACAAGATAAAAAATTAAACTCACACCAATAAGGTGAAAGTCAGAGAGTCAACTAACTGAGCTACATAACGATGGATGGTCCATTGAATATCCTTCAGGGTTCATCAGAAATATATATTGACGTTATATTGTATATTGGTTAAAAGTTACTTCTATATACATGTATATTGATTTATGAACACCCTTAAAGAAATTTCTAATTTAGCTATTGCCACCAACCACCTTCACCATCAGCATCAATCGCACAAATGCCCCCGTCAACCATTACAACACCAATCACCACTATTGTCAATCAATATCGAACACACCCTAAGTACTTTCTCATTTTGCGGGCCTAGTCGATCGCGGGAGAGTCCAATTGAACAAGTACGGGCGCGTCCGAACAAGGACATAATGAAAGGCAGGAAAAACCTTATCTTTTAACACAAAACAGTAAACTTTTATCCAAATTTTTGAGAAACAGAGTAACCAAAAGACTGTAATCATATAACCATGGCGATTTTGAGCTGCCAAACATACTTTATTAATTCTAAAAAAATAATAAAGACAAAGCCATTCATCTGTTGCTCATCATCATCATCTCAAAACAATGTGAAGGTAATCATAAATGGAGCTGCTAAGGAAATTGGCAGAGCTGCCGTTATTGCTGTCACTAAAGCTAGAGGAATGGAATTGGCTGGCGCTGTTGATTCTAATTTTGTTGGACAAGATATTGGACAGGTCAATTCAATTGCTTCTTCATTTCCATTATTCAATTATATGAAAAAAATTGTGTTTGTGGAATTCATTTTATTAATTTCAGGTCTGTGACATGGAAGAGCCTCTAGAAATACCAATAATTAACGACCTTACCATGGTCTTAGGTTCAATATCTCAGGTAACCTTTTTGCTTCCCTAGTGACTTGAACCTACAATCTCAGAGTTAGGTAGGTGAATGGTGTTTACCATCCGAACATGTCAAAAATAATTGACCCAATATTGCTTTAATTCTGATCCAAATTATGGCTTCTGACATTGTGAATACAATTATTGCAGTTAAAAGCAACTGGAGTAGTCATTGATTTCACTGAGCCTTCTACAGTTTATGACAATGTCAAACAGGTCCAATCTTCTTAATACTAGTATTTACTTGTTTAACAAAATCGAAAATTGAGAAGCTTGAAATTTATGATGATTCAATTTTGTTTTGTAGGCAACAGCATTTGGGATGAATAGTGTAGTTTACGTGCCCAGAATTAAGCAAGAAACTGTCATGGCTTTATCTATGTTATGCGAGAAGGCCAGCACGGTGAGGGTGCAGGGTGAGATTTACAAATTTACACAACAATTTCATCATATGACCAATTACGTTTTCAAACAATGGGTTTAGTACTTTAAGGTCAAGAAATCATTTTGGTTGTACTTAATTAAATGACATTGATGTCAGGGTTGTTTGGTTGCACCAACTCTTTCAATTGGATCCATACTTCTCCAGCAAGCAGCAATTTCAGCTTCTTTTCACTATAACAATGTTGAAATTGTTGAGTCTAGAGCTAATCCTCTGGTAAGTACAACCCCGTGGCTGTTGACTTATTTTTATGCATATACACTAAATAAAATGTTGAATCTTCTCGACTTCTTTGAATATTTATTTTGAGTACCATTAATGAAGATTGTGGTTCCACCACTTGGATGGAAGAAGATATTTTTCCCCACTACACATAACTAATTGAGGAGAATTCTATTAATTTCAACACTAGAAGGGGGCCATGGCCAAGACCTAACACCATCTAATATGTTGTAATGCCATAAAATTCTTCTTTTCGAATAAAATAATAATGATGATAGTAAAGCTTAGTGCATGGGTCCATAACCTAGCTGGATACAACCAATTAGGTAACTAACCTTTCTGTAGAATTTATTGTCATCTTAATCAAACAGCAAATGCTAACAGTGACCCGGTCGTCCTTTCTACAACTTTACACCCCGAATCTTCTTCTTTATTCTTTTCCAATCGGTAAAATTCATAAACAATAACTTTTTGATGTAGTCATTGTCATGGAGTTTTGGTTTCGCCTGTGAAATTTGAGCGATTACAAGGTAGAAAAGTGGCCAGTTAGTGTCAACAGTCTTTTATAGATCAATAGTGTTCTCACTTACTCTCCAACATGACTCAAACGTGCTCAACCACTTGAGCAGACCTCATTTGTTTCTTGTCTATTGGTTCTCTAGATCAGTTAAAGTTAATCTTCTTAATACAAAGAAAGCGACTAGAGATTCAACTGACGCATTCCAAAGTTAACTGTCAATAGTATAAATATTCTCGTACATCATGTCAGTGATTGTATATAGTAGGCACTGAGCATTTCAACCATACTAGTAGTTAGTACGGAGTATAAGAAAAAGAAACCTGTCATTCATTAAATGCTACTTATTGAATTACCAAAATCAGTGGTCAAAAGTAATGAAATTATTGCTGGCTGCAGGATTTTCCAACCCAGGATGCAGTTCAAATTGCCAACAACCTTTCCAATTTGGGTCAGCTGTATAATAGAGATGACATTTCTAGTGATATTCCGGTAAGATGCAACAAATCTTACAGACACGGTGCTACATGCAATTCATAGTTTTCAAGCTTGTAGTTGAACATAAAGAACTATGAACTGGTAAAACCTTCGAAATAAGCCAAATCAAATAACATGAGAACATTTATAACCCAGCAGAACTTTGGAGTAATTGGGTCTACGGACAAGGCAATTTCTTCACTTCAGGAATTCTGATATTTGGCTGCTTTTATCTTCTGTTCTTCAAGGCAAGGGGTCAAGTTCTTGGGGAAGACGGAGTACGTGTTCACAGCTTGGTTCTACCAGGGCTCCCATCTAGTACATCAGTTTACTTCTCGAGGCCAGGAGAGGTATGTTTCTGAACCATACTCTCGGTTCACTACGGTAGACAGTGGTCATAGTTTGTTGTAAATCTTATGGAAAATACCTTATTCACAAACACTCGTAGGAATTCTCCATAGCTTGAGGCGTGTCAATAGACGTTGTCCGATATTTCACCCGGTATAGGTGTGTCCCCCAAGATTCAACAAGCTCTTATAGTATCAAACTAGGAACCAAAATCTAATAAAGATTTAATAGAGAAGAAAACCCAGCAATAGAATCATAATCAGGATTATACTTTTGCTCATTTCATGAAAGTAAACACAAAGAATCCTATATAGGCAACAAAAGAGAAAAAATAACGTTCTGAAACAACGTCTAAATATTAAAGAAGAAGAAAAGTTAGAGCCCTTTTGTCTCTTTTGTTGCCAATATAAGATGCTTTGGGTTTACTTTCATGAAATGAGCAAAGTATAATCCTTCCTGATTATGGTTATATTGTTGGGTTTTCTTCTCTATTAAATCTTTGTTAGATTCTGGCTCCTAGTTTGATACTAGAAGAGCTTGTTGAATCCTGGGGATGCACCTATACTAGGTGAAATATCCTTAAGGACTGTGTCTTTCGACACGCCTCAAGCTAAGGAGAATTCCTACCAGTGTTCGTGAAGAAGGTAGTAAGATTTACAACATAGATCCCCCTTGTATTTATGAGAATCTCATTCGTAACTGTTGTTGATCAGGTTTACACACTAAAGCATGATATCACAGATGTGCAATGTCTCATGCCAGGCTTGATTCTGGCCATTAGAAAAGTTGTTCGCCTCAAGGTACCATCGATTAACCATTTCTTAACTTATTTCAGCATCGATTTTACAGACTACACAACACTCTTTGTCTTCCCTTGGCAGAACCTGGTCTATGGCTTGGAGAAGTTTTTATAAGAACAGAGGCTAAAGGGACCATAGGCAACACTGAGATATCTTGTAAAGAGTACATGAATGGAGAGATATGAAAGACACATGCAGCCAAGAGAGAAATTCCCAATATACTGCTGTCAAAGGAATGTTACAAAAATGTCGGATCACAATAAGCAACTTATTAAACAGCTGACAAAATCTGAGAATATATTTTTTTTTCCATGTCGGCTAAAAGCCAGAATATAGAAATTGTACTCTCTAAAAGATGTCAAACTTAAACTGAATAATATCCCACCACCCCCACACCCCACCTTTTTTTTCGAGACACATACTTCCAATCTAAATTTGAGACAGCTCTTCATTCTTATTGCAATTCTTCTTTCCTCCCCCACCTCACACCTAGTTGACAGGTAGTAATTAGTAAATAGCATTTGTTTTACTTAAGGTTTCACCAAGGGAAGCTCAAGTTGCATTTGGTATCAAATCCATCTCCGTGCTCTAAACCTAGATTCCAGCCAATGGAGCCGCTAAATCATTGTTGTTACTTTAATTTTTTTACCTTTTCCTCTTTAGATTCTTGCTCCTTGCATACTCTATAAAGATTCATCATTAGTTGTATATTCTTTTTTTAAAAAACTGGTAACTTTTTGTATTCCACAGCATTAAGGGCTATGCTGGCCACCTCCAAAAAACTGTTACAAGAAAGAACCAAATTCCAGCCATGGCATTTCGAAGACTTAAAAAGTAGTTGTAGTTCTAATCGCACAATTGAAAGAACTCCCTCAAATACAGATTCAATAGAGTACAAGGAGATTTCAATTTTTGCCTATAAAGGAACAAAGCAAATTGTCACAGAATGCTGTACACTTTAAATTGACATTTCACATGATCAAGATAAATAGCCAAAGACTAGAAAAATAAGAGTATTCAATCCAAGTTTATACGAACCAATGACTAACCTTAAAGCTAATAATTAAGACAGTTGGCTTCTAACTGTTTAAAGAAAAAAAAAAAATATATATATATATACACACACATTGCACTAGGCCTAAAGAACAGAGGAATATTTTTATCTCTGAACTTCATAGAATGGATAGCAATTTCTCCTATTGCACAAACCATCCTTATGATGGATCATTTGCAATATCCTGACATGCTCAAACAGAACTGAGTATAGTAATTTGCAGAAAATTAATAGAGAAAGGACAACTAAAGCCAATAAAAGCAGTAAAGAAAATATAATCAGATGGGGAGGTCCTAGAGACTAAAGGAAGTCATACCATGGGTCATCAATTTGCTGAGCACCATTAAAAAATGTTTTGGTAGCTCCCATTAAAATCTGGGATATGGAATTAAAACTCTCATAAATTTTCATTAACCTCTTTTGGTAATTAAAGCATGTAATATTCTCCAACCATATGCTATCCAGATTTGCTGTTCTAAGAAAAACTTTAGTGTTGAGATGTACATATGGAGTATTATTTTTTGGGGACTAAGGTAAATAATTTACACAGCAAGACAAGAAATTTAATGGTTCGTCATAGTTTATGGTTTCGTTCAAGATTTTTGGAGCTATTACTCGATATTGCTTGAACCTACTGATGGTCAAAGGTCAATAACTGTGTCATCTACATGAATGCAACTATGCCAACACTTATGCACTAATGCACTGGGTCTCATTGGAACTCCATAGTGAAGCACTTATTAGAAATAGTGTTGCCACCTACATAACATGTCAAACAGAAGTTATCGTCACCTACACTGCCCCCAGTTTGATCTACCACAACATCATGACCCACCATTATCAATAAATAAGCACTCTTTTTTCTATTAGGATATCTAGTATCCTTATGCATGAAGATAACCAATTCGGTCATTATGGCTAGACTCTCTTATAGATTTCTACCCACATTCTAAATAGGGTCCTCTTATCTCTTTGATGTTTTTTTACACCTATCTAGATTTAGCAACCTTCGGATTGAAGCAGACTGTAAATGTGGTTTAAGTCTTTAAGAAATGATTCTTTGTCCCAGAAACAGTTTTATCCCTAGAACATTTCAAACATTATTCAAATCAGAACCAAACTAAGCTACTCGGTGCAAGCTCCGCTTAGAGAATTCAGATGTGAAAGATCCTAATCTTATTCAGCATCTTGATATCAAAAATCAGGAGGACCAATTGTCCTTGCAGGCAGGAACACTTTCACAAAATTGTGTTAATGTCCTTGCATGGAATTTGTGGGCATGATTAGGTTCAGTATTGACCATTTTTCTTGAAACTTACGAAGGCCAATGATGTTTATTACAGGGGAAGTTCAGGTGCCATGCATTTCTTGACCATATTATTGCATCCCTACTTTATATGATGCTACATGCCCTATCGAGCTAGCAGAATGTAGCCTGATTATGGAGAGAAATGAAATAATGAATAAGCTTATATTCAGGTGGGTTGAACCAAAAGAGGATCTACTACATACAAAAAATTGTGTCTATAGCCTTCTGGAGGGGAAAGACTTCAATTAATTTACAAATACCACGGCGTCTTGAATGATACTTGTAATATCACAAGTTCTGGATACCAGCTGCTAATCTTGCTACGGTCAGAAACTAAGCTTTCACTTATTCTCTTTCCATTGTGGGCGAGGAAGGAAAGGGTGATCTAACACATAAAGCTTAAATAAAAAAGACTAGCTATTAGATTTCAACAGCAGAAAGCAGAAATATTAAATACATTCAGAATAAAATGTCATGGATAATCTGCATCGCAAGCTTATTAAGTAACATCTACCAAAATATAACTCTTCTCCACTATCTTTTTCACAATAGCGTGTCAAGCATGCAATGATACACCATGGGTGAAGCTTTTTCCAAAAGTAAACATTGAACACTTCCCTGATTTAAGTATATGGTAAAGAAATAAGACATCTAGCAGCAAAAAGGTTAACTTAAATATTTGTCTAAGGGAGCGAGTAGAACCAAGAGATGTCAACATAAAACAGAAACTCAACTAGTACACACCGTAGCATATCAGCAACCAAGTTTGCACCTAATCGCAGCTTTGAAGCTTTATGGATGTCATTAAATTAGCTCAATGAGCAAATTTTGAACAATTTTTTTTAATATATGGAAGTAATTTTCAGCAGCATTTGTTTATAGGATACTTTGAAGAAATATTAGAGGCTCTATAGATCTGCATGGACACACTTACCTCCAAACTTCTTTGCGACAGCTCCAACCCACGATCTATCTTTACTGTTGTATGCGTAACTATTGCTGGAAGCCACAAGCACAAAACCATTATTCTTCCACTTCTGGCTGGAATCTGAGGTTTCAGATTGTATTAGAGGTTGCACGAGGAGAGAACGGGTTCCTTTTGGAAGCATCTCCCACACTTCAGAGTCTAGATTATCCCAAAAATGTGGAGAACCACATACCGAAACTTAGTTATGATACGACAGTGTAGTTTTCACCTTCATTCAAACTAGACAATGCGTAATTTACTATTTGAATGGACATCTCCTTCATAGAAACGCCATTAATAAATGAATACCTGAGACCTGTGGAAAATAAAGTGTCTCCTTCAAATCATGAAGACCACTTTGCTGGATCTGTTTCTCAAACCAGTCACATAAGTGACCTTTCAATACATCTTTTGGTGTTCTCCAGTAGCCACGAGCACAAATTGTATCTTGAAGTGAGAAAAGCTACAAAATCAATGTAACCTTCACAGTTGTAAGTTTTGAAACTTAAAAATTGTATCCGTACTATCTTCTTGAAAGATCCTCTGACTACTCCAAGTTGATACAATCTTATCTATGGATACATACCACTGATATGCTGCTTGTGTTGCGCAACAAAACATAGGTTCCCCATGCCAAATCCTCCTTCAGAATATCTGATATGTTCTCTGAGATGACAAAGGCTTGCTCAGCATCTTCAGGAAGATTTCTTTCTTCTACTAGAACTGAACCCTGAATCCAATTTAGTCATTAACATATCATAAGATTTATTTTTCAATAGCGATATTCCAGTTTAAGAAGGATGCTATAGACCTCGTCTCTTAAATATCTACATAAAATATGAATACAACAGGTTAAAGGAAATTAACCGTCGAAATGAATATCATATAAGCATGTTGCGAACCTCTCTGGTGCTAAAGATAGAACAATGAATGCAACATGAGTGACCAGATGTAGTTGCAAACTTAAGTGAATATCATATAAGCATATCTTATTCTTCTTTTTTTCTAAAACTTGGTTGATGCTTGGTCCATTCATTTGCTGACAAAAGCTAAACTGCTTTAACTGAACCGATAATAACGGCATTTGAGGGGCCGAACATTAAAAGTATTAATGAAACCAATTGCTCGTAATGTCAATACTTAACAAACCATAAAAATCTCTGTTGGGTGGAATTACATCTTGGACTACAAGATAGTTGTCCTATGCAGGCAGAGTCCATTTGATTAACAATGTATTGTTTTCTATATAAACATTCTGGTCCCAATTTTTTTTTCTGCCAAAGAGAATTATTCAATTGACTGAGGCCACCAGTAGAAGATTCTTATGGACAGGAGGAACTGATATATCGGAAAGAGCTTTGTTAGCTTGGAGAAGGTTTGCTATCCAAAATCATCTGGAGGGCTACATATCCTTTATATTTTCACATGAAATAGAGCTGCAGGCAAATTACTATGGAACCTATGCAAGAAGAAAGATACTCTACGGGTACAGTTTGTACATGTATACTATGGAATGGGTAGCGTAATATGGGAGGCCGTACCTAGACAAACAACTTGAATGGTACAAAAGGTTTTCGAGGCAAAGATTATGACGAAGATGCTCGAGTCATGGTGTCTGAAATGCAGCAGAAGAAAACCTTTTCCATAAAAAGAATGTATCAAAAGATGAGGGGAATATTTCAAAAGGTTACATGGAGGAGGCTGGTATGTAATAACCATGGATTCCCTAAGTGGATCTTCATCCCGACTTTAGAAGCATGTGGTAATAATAGCACTAGACACAGATTGGATCAATGGGGTATAACAAAAAACTAGGTTTGGATGTGGTAATCGTAGCTAGAATTTGGATGAATTAGCTTCAGCAGAATCACATGGGGAAGGGAAGAATGCAGCTGCTGAGATCTGCCGAATGTCCTTTGCTGGCTGCATTTATTACATATGCACATGAGCTAAGATTAGAGAAGCTAAATTTATTACATAGTTGCTGACACATGCAACTTCAGTTACTTGTTTGTTTCTGTACATATTTCCACTTGTTAATAAAATATATCCTGATTTTTGGTTTGATAATTTTATAAACTGATTAGGCTCAAGCAAATTGCTTGATTTGTTTTAGCAGCCAAAGATGTACAGAACAAAATGGTGCATTTATCTCAACAAACATACATAGACTGAGAAATTACCTTAAGAAACTTCCCAAGGTAAGGAACTATAACAGAGAACACAGCCAGAAGAAGACCTAAAACTTCCGTTCTCTGTAGGAAACAGAATACACTGAATTAAAATTACATTTGCAGACAACAAATATGAATAGAGTTGAATACAATTGTTGACTCACTAGCTGCGCTGCGGTGATGGCGGATGAGTCTGAGCCGAGAAAGTGATTCAATACCAAAAGAAAACCAAATGCGTAGCCGATGTATCTCGGCAAATAAGATTCGTCCAATCCAGGTATCCCTTTGAAGGAATAGCCAACACAGGCACAAATTTTAGAGACTAGACAATACATGCGTATATACTGATTGAAATCGAGAGACAAATAGAAGATTTTTGGGTCTACCGAGAGTGAAACGAAGCACGGAAAGGTTAAGCTGTTGCTGTTGAGCATTGGTGCTTTCGGTAGAATTCTCGAGACGACTATAGACTATCAAAGATGATGACTTTCTGATTTTCCGGCACCGGAATTCTGACGGCCATATGGATTTGCCGTATCTTTTCACAGGAAACACTGACGGCGTTAATGAGTTCAACAATAGACAGGTATAGCTCATTTTCGGTTGCTTCGGTCTCCCTCCGGCAAATGGATAATGTCAGTGAAAACCTCGCCGTCGGCTAACAGTCGCCGGAATGTTGTTGTACCACGCTCCAGTAACGAGCGTGTTCTATTGAACTCTCAAAAGAAAATTAAAAGAAATTGGGAGTTTTCCTTTTTCTTTTTCCTTCTCTTTTTTACTGGATAAAAAGAATGCTCGGAGTGAGGACGCATCCAATTATGGATAAATTTTATTTTGCATGTCACACAAACAATTATTATTAGTTTAAATACAATATTTATTTTGATAACTATTGAAAGTACTGTTGTTGCATTGTAAAATTTATTATATTTTGTAATGACAAAAGCTTTTTTATTTTTATATAACGATCAAATTGATGAAAATTGATATTGTGTTGTAAAATTTATTATATTTTGTAATGATGAAAGGTTATATTTTTATATAACGATCAAATTAATGTGATCATGTTGTTATCATTTATTTTTCTCATTTTACTTTTCTTTATTAATAATTATACTTAATTATTTATCCTTTTTATATATATAGTAACGCTATTCCATATTATATATATATATATATATATATATAT
>JAJOOO010023043.1:0-14025 GCA_029582685.1 Solanum piurae | reverse complement strand
TTAGCTACTCATTATCTCAAAAACACAATCAAAATTTATTAAAATAAATATGTTTGTGTTAATCATAAAAAGTTAAGAACAATAGTTAAACTATCTTTTATTAATCACGAATACAAATAAATAATAAAGGAGAAGAAAGAATAAATCACAATTCTTCTGCCTCCACGGCGGCTCTTCCAAAGTTCCTAAGCTAGAAGAAAATTTATATTGTGTCTTGTATCTTGGTTCTTGGCTCCCCTCCTCTTCTAATAATTATTTCTATGCACTATTTATAGATGTAGGAAACCCTAAATAAAATAATTATTCCCAATTAAATTAGGAATCCAAAACCAAAAGGAATTGGATTCCTTTTTATTTTCAGCGTGAACAGTAACCGACCACCTCCATAATTGGTTGTTGCATTCACTTGCTGCCACGTGTACTAGAGGCAACATGAAAATTTTCAATTGCAGCCGCCTTTTCCTTATATATATAAATATATTATTTTATTAAATTTAATCCATTAAGTTGCTTGCTTGATTTCCTTCTTCAATCTTTAATTCGTTTTAGCTCCAAACTTCTTTATTTTTCCACCAATTTAATCCTACAAATAAAATACACAATTTAACACAATTCATAAAATTTATGCTCAAAAAGGACAAATATAAATAATAAATGTGAGGAAATAATGATTAAAAATATGTATTTTGACCTCACATCAACCTGCTCGAGAGAGAGGACGCAAAACTAAGACTACTAAATTGATTGCCAGTGTGAGTGGGTCGACATGAGGTTCAGCTCCAGAGGGTGAACCCTAGTCCCATATCCACACACTTAGGTCGAGAGAGTGAACGAGTTAACACGGAGGCTGCTCTTCAAGAGGCAAGTGGGTGTTCGAGAGAAACCCACTTGAAATGGGGTAAGTTGTTCGAGAGAAAGCTTATCCCCCATAAAGTCTAGCCAAGTCATAATTATTCTACTAATTCTCTGTTAATAGCATGTACGCAATAAATTAGTCTATCATGTATTCCTATCACATCCCAAGAATCTTGTCTCCATACTTGTATTTTTCCTTATTTTTACTTGTCTCTTGTCTAAAAACCCCATTTGATACTTGACTCTTGCGTCACCCCTTTAATTTGTTATGTTTTCACTCGCAAAAAAATTTAGCTACAATTAGCTTTAGAAACTTCACACTTAATCGCTAATTTTCATGCCCGCTCCCTTGGGACTCGACCCCAACCCTTGGTTGGGTACGATCGTAGACACCTGAACTATAAGACGTGTCTTGTTTACACAAACATCAAAATGGCGTCGATGCCGGGGAGTGATGTTACGTGAAAGTTTTTGGCTTAAGTCAAATTTTGCTTTTGGTAGTCGTAGTTTACTAATCTTATTTTTAGTTTTTTTTTAATTTGTTGATGTAGGTAGGTACCCTAAGCATGGCTGGGGGGAAATGGTGGCAGCTCAGCTGAGATGGACCAAGAAGTCGAGAGGGACTTTGAATTACCCGCACTGGTATCTAAGCTGAACGAGTTGGCCACCAGAATATCAGAGGTGGAAAACCCGTGCAAGATTCCAGGGAGGTACATACCTCCTCACGAGAGGAAGAAGTCTACAGACAGGGAGAACAATCGTGTCGAGGACACACTCCAAATCATTCTCCAAAAGATCACCAAACAAGATCGAATGTTGAAAGTGATGACCGAGACTATTGAAGTGTTAAATCAAATGGTTGGCTCTCACTCTAGAACAATCCAGTTGATCAGGACACTCCTGAATTATGCGGTGCCACCTCTTCACTCAAACGAACTATTGGGGTTGCCTAGTAACACTAGGACAAACCCAACCAATGGGGAGTGAGTAAGGACTCGCGTTGTCCCACGACGTTAAATAAGGCGCTTCTTGGGAGGCAACCCAAGGTTTTAAATGCTTTAATTTTCTTTTATGAATAATGGTGTGTTAGTGATATAGGTTTGAATGAGGAAAGTGGTGAAAAATGGAGATTGGCGAGAAAATAGTCAGTCGGCGGACCACCAAACAGGTCGGCGTGCCCGACTTGACCCACTGTTTGGCTCAACTGAAGTTTAAGTTAGAGCCTGTAAAACTCAGCGAACTTGAGAAGCAGTTTGGCGCATTGCTAACTAGGTCGGTGACCTCGACTTAGACCGCCATCTTGATCCCAAGAAATTGACAAGTCTATAACAATCGGCGGGACAAGGGACCACTCGGCAAATCGTTGAGTGGATCGGCGAGTGCGACTAACGTCGCCGAAGGGCGCGAACTGGACGTTTTATAATGGCCAAAGGATTCAAAACTTGAACTTCTTCACTTTCCCTCGCTCTCAAATCTCCTAAACTCACACTAAGGTAGTATTTTCTTTATTTTAGCAATTTACTACTATTTTGGTTCGTTGATTTGTGTGCGGAGTGGGATTTCTTTGCCGCCTAGCTTTTCAATCACATTGTAATTGGCATAAAAGGTTGGTTTCCTTTTCCCGCATTTACATTCAAAAGTTATTTACTCATTTGCAATGATTGTCTCTTAGTGATGTGTGCTGGGACTCTCTGATAGGATTAGAATGATTAAATGCCTATTTTAATTCAAAAATATTGCCCGTATTGGTTGAATGTCAAATGCCCGTTGCTTTTTGTGTGTCTTTCAATGAGTTAGGTTGTGATTGGTGTTGTTAAATTGATTGGGTGAAGTCTACGCAGCCCACATTTGGCGAGCAAAGGCTTGTGCCTGAGAACAGCGAAGGCACTCGGTGACTCACCGAAAGTGCTTGATATCACTCTTTATTTGCACCCCTTAGACTCTTATGCACTGTAACTTTTGACGGCCAAGCCCTTGCTCACCAAAGGTAGTCGGCGATACGTCGAAGGGACCTTCCTCTCACCGAATCGCCTAAATTGTTTAGCCAACCCATCGGCGAGCCCAATTTTTCTCGCCGAAGTGGTTCGGCGAGCCTATCTGTAGAGAGAGTCACCAATTTTGAGTTTAAGTTGTTTTCTTATCTTCTCTCGATATTTTGCAGATATGGTACACACCAATTTAACGAAGCAACCACAGAAAAAGACTAAGGGAATTACAATCAATGAAGGAGGATCAAATCCTCTGAAGAGAAAAAGGGATGACCTCCAACCGAGAGATAAAGGTAAGAGGAAAAAGCACATAGCAAAAAAAGGGGTAACTATTGAGCCCCAAGTTGATCATTCCAAACCAGAAGATGAGGAGCCTTTAATCTTTCGGAGAGGTAGACCACAAGCTAGATCTCAGCCCACATCTACCAGAACTCCTTCAGTTACCACTCCTCCGACATCAGACTCAGTGCCAGCTTAGGCACCCCTAGTGGCTCCTGATCTACCTATTGCTCCTCCACCTAGATTGCTAAATAGATTAAAAGGTGAAGGAGTCTGTACTATCATCGCAGAGAAGCTGCTATCTACGGAGGGTCTAGAGGGTAAATACTCAGAGGTTCTTGACACCCTCCGCTACCATGAGTTCGAGCAGTTCACACGGCCCCGGGGCCCTTACATTTCTTCCTGGGTCAGAGAGTTTTACACTGCTTATGGGGAGTTGGTGCCGAAGAACAAGAAGAAGGCTAGCGAGTTCCGATCGATGAAGATGGTTAGGGTCAGAGGCCAGGAGGTGGAGTGTCACAGCGAGCATATTTATATTGTATTGGGTCGACCGCTGCACTCGGTACTGCCCTACCAGGGTTTGCCTATTGTTCCATCCCTGGATGATTTGAAGGGTTGGTTGGCTCCGATGATTTCTGACACCACCCCGAGGTGGATCGGGGCAGGAGCTCCTATAGAGAAGAGGGACATGAACATCACCTCCAGGTTCTGGTTTGGCTTCATTAGTAGCACTATCATGCCATCGCAAAATGAGTCTATTCTGCGCCATCCTAAGGCGGCTTGCCTCTGTTCTATCATGGCCTGGAGGCGGATCGACCTGGGACTGCTGATTGCACAGGAGATGGCCATAAGGGCCAAGCAGAGACTTACCTCTCTGCCAATCCCGGTGTTGATTAATAATTTATGCCGGAGTACCCCGAGATCCTACCAGTGAAATAGAGGTCACCCCCCTCATCCTCCACTAACATATGGCGTATTGAGGTCGAGTTCACACAAGAGGAGGGTGATGGGAGGAGAGCAGCACCGGCAGACACGACTCTTGAGAATGATGTCTACACATTGCCAGCAGGGCCGTCTTCATCTACTCCAGCCTCTGAGCCTTCAAGTACATCTGCACCTTCCCTTTCTTCACAGGTACCAGGTGATTCTTCCTCTTCCTCCCAGCCAGCCAGGATTACTCAGGCTATGATCCTGAAGATGGGACAGCTGGCCTATTCAGTTGATGTGAGAGAGACCCGGTTGGACAGATCCATCCCAGGGATAATTGACAGTGCCATCTTGGCTACACTGACCCCCCCCCCCCTTAGGGCCTTTGTTGATGATCTGGCTACCAGAGTCACCACTTGTGAGAGCAGACAGGGGGAGACATATGGGATTTCGGCTTTAAAAGCTGAAGTAGCAGATTTGAAGAAGGACATAGATTATTTGAAGGCTACCGACTTCACTTCATTAATGCGGGGTGTAGATGATAAGGATGCTCCTGAGACTTCAGAGATTCCTCTGGTAACCACCGGAGATGTGCAGAGGACTAGCATAGCAGAGGGAGAATCGGATGCAGAGACCGACGAGGAGGTGATAGTTGTGCATGAGGAGGAGATGCAGGAGAGAAGAGATGAGGGTGTATTCAGCGACTTGCCAGATCTTGTAGAGACGGTTGTGCATCCGGTGATCCAGACATTGCCGACGGAGATGTCCACAGCAGCCCCTAGTGGATTTGGCACCCCTATACCTCATGTGGTGAGTCTGGGTACTGAGACCCGTGACCAGATAGATGCACCGAGAACTGATGCCCATATTCATACCCCGACAGATGGAGAGACTGCATAGACAAGGCTTTTCTTTACCTCCCTCTTTGTCTTACTTACATCTATTTTTGGATACATTCAATAGAATTTGAGGACAAACGTTTTTTTGTTAGTAGTGGGGTGAGGACCACTTTACTTTTATGCATATTTATGTTGATTATATATTTTGGGTTTTCGTGCTTTTGTTGTGTTTTCGTGGATGGTTGAGCTTATGTCTCCTTTTGTTTTAATTGCAAAATGATTTTGACCCGTCCAAAAAAATTTATTTTTGCCACCTCTTATGTGTTGAATGTGGCTGTTCTTTTGCAAAAATTTGAGCCTCGGTTTCAATCAATACCGATGACTGAAATAGTGCTCTCAATCGAACGAACATGAATGTGCGGCTATAACGAGGTCAAATGAAGTTGCATAGAAAATATGTGAATTCTTTGCATCTCGTTGTGACTAGCAAATTGTCAAATCGAGTCTCTTGTGATGACCGTTGCACACTAGCGAAAGCGTGAAGTCTTGTTTAATTATAGTGTCGATGCCTAGTGTGATGAGCTTACTTTGAAGCATGCATGATAGATCCTAGAATTTGCCTCGTTGGTCCAATCGACTGCTCTTGATATGATCTTAGGCAACTTCAAAGAGTGTGAGCTAATTTGATATATACCTCTTTTTTGACCTACCTTGTGAGCATGTGTGAACCTCTTTTTAACACCCCTTGAGCCTTACCTTTCTTTGGAAGAAACTTGAGGAAATCTAGACCTTTCTTAATCCATTACTCGTGATCCTCCTGAGTTATGGTTAGTTGAATAGTCAACTTAGGCCAAAAGCCTAAGTTGGGGGTGTGGTGAAAAGAAAAGGGAAAGTCAAGAAGTGCAAGAGAAATCTCCCTTAACCCATGGTGTTGAGAAAAATGGAACCCCTCCATATAAAAAAAAGAGAAAAAGAAAAGAAAAAGAATGAAAAAGAAAGTTGTGGAATAAAGAACCAAAGAAATGGGGTTTCCAAACAATCCATGGGAAGTAAACAATGGGATGACTTATGAGCACTAGCAAAAATAAAGAAGGAAAAGGAAAGGAAGTGTTTTGAATACCACATCTCATGAGGATAGAAGTCACTGAGCCTAAAATGACCATACCTTTGCACTAAGCTCCATTACAACCTTAGAAAGACCTTTTTTGATCTTGAGTGAGCTGAAACAGGTGTCGATTGGAAAATACGAGTAAACCTATAGGTGAAACCATGCATTGTATTCATCATTGTGAATGTGAGCGTTGCATCCGATTCCTGAGCTTTAAATGATTATACCATTATGTGTGAATATGGAATCACTCTTTCTGTTAGGGCATTTGAACACTTTATTTGGGCTTGAACTTGCATTTGAAGCAAGTATTGTGAACATGAGATTCTTTGGTGTTGGTGAGTCACAACTTGAATCTTTGAGTGCATAATTGATCTGTACATAAGTAAATTGAATTTTGTTGTGTACATTCATGATCGAGTTTTGTGCAACACTCTTCACGATACCCTTGTTGAACGACTGAACTTGAATTTGCTTGAGGACAAGCAAAAGTTTAAGTTGGGGGTGTTGATGAGTCCACAATTTGGACTCATTTAGGGATATATTATGATAGAAATAGTGTCCTCAAATGCATGTTTTGTCTCAATATCTTATGAAAACCTTTAAGTTTCAGCTATTTGAAGTTTGAAGGAAAGCATGGACACTATCGAGCAAAAAGGAGCAAAAGAAGCCAAAAGAACAAACAAATGAAGATCCGCAAATCGTCGAACCCATTCGGCGAATCGCCAAAAGATCATATATTCGCCTTTTGTTCCAGTGTGCTAAGCCCTGAAGGAAAGAATCAAATCGGCAGTGAAAAGGAGTAGTCGGCGTGTCGCCGAGTAGTTCCGAGAAGCATTACTATACCGCCCAAGGATCAAGGATGTGAAGATGCTGAAGGCAAAAACTGAAAGGCGATGAAGTAGACCAAACGGGGGATCGCCGAGTGCATCGGCGATCCCGACTAACTTTGCTGAACGTCCCTTCGCAACACACTTCTGAAAAACTATAAATACTAGCTCAGATTTTATTCTTAGTATCTACTTTTATTAGACAATTAAGTTGTAGTCCATATTATTCAGTTTTTGTTTTAGAGATATTTTTCTATCCAAGTTTTGGAGAAAGGGTTTTAAAGAAGAAGTCTTCAAAGGGTTTCAAACTCAACATATTGAGCTTGGGTCTCTTGGACTCTTCATTTCTAGCTTGTTTTAAGACTTAATCTAGCATACCCATTGATGGAATCTGATTTTGGTATACTTCTTTATCTCTTTTACATGCATAGCTAAAACCCCAATTCTTAGGGTGTGATTTTGTGAATATGGTTTAGATTATTTGTTGGGTCTTGCTTGCTGATAATTAATTTGTAGTTTAATTGTGATTTCGTTTAGTAGTTGTGGTGGAATTTAATGGGGTTGTAGTTGCAAATACAACTTCACCTTTGTGTTTTTGACCTGCTCGAGAGAGAGGACACAAAACTAAAACTACTAAATTGATGGCCAGTGTGAGTGGGTCGACATGAGGTTCAGCTCAAGAGAGTGAACCCTAGTCCCATATCCACAAACTCAGCTCGAGAGAGTGAGTGGGTTAAGGCGGAGGCTGCTCTTCAAGCGGCAAGTGGGTGTTCGAGAGAAACCCACTTGAAACGGGGTAAGTTGTTCGAGAGAAAGCTTATCCCCCATAAAGTCTAGCCTAGTCATAATTATTCTACTAATTCTCGGTTAATAGCATGTACCCAATAAATTAGTCTATCCCATATTCCTATCACATCCCAAGAATCCCGTCTCCATACTTGTATTTTTCCTTATTTTCACTATTTTTACTTGTTTCTTGTCTAAAAACTCCATTCGATACTTGACGCCTGCGTCACCCCTTTAATTTGTTATATTTTAACTCACAAAAATCTTTAGCTACGATTAGCTTTAGCAACTTCGCACTTAATCGCTAATTTTCATGCCCGCGCCCTTGGGACTTGACCCCAACCCTTGGTTGGGTTACTAAACTATTATATGATCATAGACACCCAAACTGTAAGACGTGTCTGGATTATGCAAACATCAGTATGCGAATGTTGCATTATCGGTCACACTAGATGTAAATGAGGATAGATGAATGAGAAATGTCATGAATCATGACTTGAATATATAATTTTGAGAATATACTTGTGATTGTAATTGTGACTTGTTGAATGGATCGAGTGTTGCGTTCCGACACACTAACTTGGATCGGTTTCCACTTTCCGGCATAAATATGGGATTGGTTGCCACGTTCCTGCATAAACATTTGATCGGGTACCACGTTCCGGTATGCTAACATTTTGGGTTTGGGTTCCATGAGAGGACCATTGACTTGTCATAACTATGTATCTTGAGAAATGTGAGATTGTACCTTGTTCGTAAATTATGTTGACATTGTATATGTTCGGTATATGCATGTTATTATTATGTTGTATTGACTTATGTATGTTGCACTTAGTGGGATAACCACGTGATCCTACCAGTACACTATGGTTGTGTACTAATACTGCACTTGCTCTTTCTTTGTTGAGTATAGGACATCTTCAGGCGGCTAGTAACAGACCTTGCTTAGAAGACCAGTGATCATTTCAAATTCAAGGGTGAGCCAGTTCTTTCGGGCTGCCATCAGTTCTCTTTCATTTATGTCCACTATTTCGGACTTAAACTATTGCATTAGGATTTCTTATGTTTAGTATGAGGTCGTACCCCTTCTTGTTTAGACTTATGGTTGAGCTTTAGATGTTTTGGTACATTGACTTTAAAATTCTAGGCGTATTTTCCGCATTTGTTTAATTGTTAGACTCTTGGTTTGGAGTTTATGGGAACTCCCTATTCTCTTTCCTTAGCATTTAACTTTCTTCCGTAACTTTAATGTCTTAGTATTTTGGTTGAGTTGTTGGTTTGGGCTGTAGTAATGGTTCTCCCACCGGAGGGTTAGTGTGGGTGCCACTCACGATGGTTTGGGTCGTGACACACTACTTCAAGCTATCATAGTCAAACATGCTTTGATTCATTTTAGGTGAATAATCCTTTCAACCTAGAATCATTCAATGTGAGAAAACCTTTCACATTCATATATTCATAAGGTAGAACATGTGGATAAAGTCCTTCCACAACAATTATGTTCAATAATCTACCATTATCTTATAAGTTTCACTCTCAAAGCCTTAACAATCATGATTCATAATATTAGCTTTACTCTCAAAGCCCTACTAATCAACATTCATAACTACATGTTTTACTCTCAAAGCAATACTTCTCATAAGTCATAATCATCACATATGCCTAGATCTCAAGCAATTCTAATCATATCTCATTATATAGGCTTAATCTCAAGCACTAATAATCCTAATTCATCATGTATACTTCAATCTTAATCAATTCATGTATATATGTTGTACTCTCAAGCAATCTACAATGTATTTCATCAATCCTAGATGATTACCTCTAAATTCTCAATTTCCCCTTTCATGGCATAGAACCCACTTACATCAACTTCATCTTTCTAGACATGGGTACATGTAAATTCATCCTAAAAAACATGCAAGTCTATCAATTCAATCATAAACAATCCTAATCCACTCAATTGGATCAAAACCCACAACATTAGGATAAACCCTAACTAGAATTGGGGAATTCTTCTTCTAAATTGGGGAAATCATGGGGGCTCCATGGATGAAAGGATTCCATGAATGAAAAGTCATCATGCCTTACTAACAAATCCCACAATTTCTTGAGTAATGGAGACTTGACTTTGATTCTAGCTTGAACTATTTCTTCTTCTTCAAGTTCTAGGGAGAGAACTATTTGAGAGAAGAGCTTTGGGATTTCTTTTGGGTTTTGGAAATAATGACTTGAATTGTGAGTTTAAAGGGTTAAAACCACTTATGGGTACTAGGCTTAGTCAAAACGGCCTCACTTTAATTTATTAAAACCGGAAAAGACACAAAAGCCCCTAAAATAACTGCCAGCCATTAAGCACCTACGACACCACTGACGGGCCGTGGACAGGACGACAGACCGTCCTGCACGGCCGTCGATGGTGGTTAGTGACTTGCCTGATGGGCCATCGAGCCACGGGCACTAACCATGGATCGTGGTCTGACCAATAAATATATAACAATATGTGCAATAGTATTATACTTACAGACAATTTGAATAAATCAAATTCAGCACGCAAAATGTTGATTTGAGATGAATCGTTGTTTGATGTTGTAACACCTGTATCATCCAATTTTTTACGTTTGACAGGTAATTGTTTGATGACTGGCTTGGTTACAACAACAACAGGTTGCTTTGTGTGCCTCACACGTCGAGTCTTCACTGATGGAGAGACTGGGGCATTACGTGTTTGTGGCCTTTGTATATCGTGATCTTGAACAACTTTGAGTGGGGTCTTCTTTGGTATAACCGGGATAGATTACCTAAGCCTCTTCGTGGTAGGTAAGATATCTGAATTAGATACAACCTTTTCCTTTCCCTTATTATTAATTGATTTTGGTGGGTCTTGAAAGTCATCATCTGAATCAGGGGATTGTATAACATCATCTGATTCAATGTTGGAAGGTGGTATTAATGGTGTAGCTGTATCGGATTGGACATACTCCGACAGCAATGGAATAATTGCAATTTCCAATGGGGTTGGAGTTATGTTTCGAAAAGTAATCTGAAATGTATAACAAAATGATTGAATATATACATAAATTATTTATGAAGAACACAAAATTTATTTATGTATAAACACTTGTAACTCAAATATTTGTATATGTATAAAAATGAAAGTTCTTTTGATTGTATATGTATGAATATGATAAACAATAATTGTATATAAAATAAAGAACAACACACATTAAAAATAGGCAAAAAAACATACCGGATTATTGACATCACGGAACATTCCTTTCAGGCCGTGGTTCTGTCCTTCCTGGTCTTTTTTGGAGGTGCCCATCCACGAGCCACTCTTACGGTCCGTGGACCCATCCAAGGGCCGTGGGTGGCCCTCGTTGGGTTGGCACCTACAGTTCACCAAAATTTCTATTTTCCCTTTTTTGGATACGGGGTGTTACACTTAGCAGGTACAAAGCAAAAAACAACATAAACCAGTGACAACAACACCAAAGTAAGTACGTAAGCAGTCAATGATATCAAGAACACACATGAGGACGTATGCCTTCACACCAAGCTATTTTGGGACTTGAGTTCTTTGAGATTGAGTACATTACGTTGTTTATATATGTTTTCCTTTAATGTTACCATGCCGGAACATGACACCCGATCAGATAACATTGTGTCAGCTCGTGGCGCCCGGTCTAATATATCGTGTCGGAACGTGATACCTGATTCAATAATATTGTGTCGGCTCGTGGCACCCAATTCAAATATATCATTAATTTATCATTTATTATCACTACTTTTCACTTCATTAACAATATTTCATCAAGCCTTTTTTATTCAAGGCATCACTTCGATAGAGAAAGTTCAAGATTATAAATTTCACGGTCTTAGAATTTCAGACCAATCACAAATAACACATAGATTATTCAAACCACACAACCAAGTACATAGAAGAATTCATAATATCACTCAATGGTTGTCAATCACTATTAAGAGTCTATCTATCACAGAGAATAAACCATAACCTACCTCCACCGAAGAACCGAAGTCAAGCAATCTACTTCTCCAATACTTTTCCTTTCCTCAATGCCTCCGAACCTTTCCAATATGTCAAGTATATATGCATAATTTGTAAGTTAACGAGTCTATAAACACTCATACTATTCTATGTCTACCCTAGACCCAAAAACTCACTTAATTCTATAATCAATTTCCTAAAGTTCAAACCTAAGGGTAAGTCTTAATTCCTTCAATTAGCATAACTTTAATGAAATTTTAAATAATTTGATACACCTAATATTTAATTACTTATCTCAATATATCAAAATATAGTTTATAATGTGAGAACAAAATATTAATATATAAAGATGGAAGCCACTGGTCACGAAACCAGTGGCAAACGAACTAGCAGCATCCCAACACCCAATTCATATACAACAGTTACCATCCAATTACACACATATATAATACATAACCTTCCTGCAACCTAACCTTTCAACAATTAATTGTTTCTACCTATAATTTGACCAATCATCACGTCCTAAACTTTGCACTTTTCAATTTTCCAATCAAATTTGTGTGGGTGCAAAAAGAAATAACAATTCAGCTCTTTCTTCTTAAACACATACCAATACAATAATCTATTTATATGAGCAACAATCTAATATTGAAAGCTGAAAAACTTTGCTCACCTAAAGCGCTTCTTGAATTTGTTCTTGACAATCATGCAGCTCTTTTTTTTTATTTTCTTCTTTTCTACAGATCAGTTATTTCCCTAATTGTATACCTTAAAATTATAAAAGTGATGAAAGTGATCCACTATTAATTTAAATATTATCTTCTTTAACCACCAACTAAATTAATTATTAAAACTACCCCATTAAATTCATAATTGTACTTACGAATAATCAAAAATACCCATTTAGAATCTATCGAAAAGTATTTGATGAAATAAAAAGCTCTAGTACTCAAAACGACCAAATGAGTCGTTACAATAAATAATAATTAATTATATATATATATATATATTGTCACGCCTCAAATCTCATTAAGACGGACAGGCACCCGATGCCCTAAAGGCTCGAGAGAACCAACATGTAACCTGTGCTTACTATGCATATAACTATGACAATCTTGTGACAAGTTCACATAGGATGCAACGATACAAACCAACATAAGTAGACCCAAAACCTATATACAAGACTTGGCCGTTGAGGCCACAACTGAACCATATACATAACTCTACAAAGCCTCTAAAAGATTAAAAAAAAACTTAGAGTAGGTCGGGACAAATCTCGCCTTACTCTTAACTACGATACAATACCAAAATGAATCTACCAGGGACTCAGTAAAGCTCCGAATCAATCTGGAGCTCACCAAAAGTAGCTAAGTGTCGTGTGCTCCTACCAAGGAGGTCTACTAGCTGAAGTACTTATGCCTGCAGCATGAAATGCAGCATCCCCCGCGAGGGACGTCAGTACGAGAAAATGTACTGAATATGTAAGGCTATTATAAAATAAGAGTTCGAATGAAACTAAGTATTAATACATGTGTGCATAAAATCAGAACAGAAGACCACCTTTGTTAATTCTTGTGGGATCATGTATGTTACATTCTTATCTTTACCTTTCTGTGTGTTATGCTCTTTATAAGGCATATGATACGAATGACCAGTTGATCAGTGGTAGAAGAGGATGACCCATGCTAGGCATTTTAATCCCTGGGATGCGGTCCTCATAATTACACAAATTGGGATCGGCCCATGCTAGGCTTTCGCCCCTGAGCTGCCACCCTTCTATACCAATTGGGATCGGCCCATGCTAGGCTTTCGCCCCTGAGCTGCCACCCTTAATTATACAGATTGTTTTACTTAGATTCTTTAATCTTTGAGATTGTTGTTTTGGTGGTCATAATCATTTTTTATATTTGGAACTACGGACCAGTAGTAGAAGACATGAAAGTAATACTTCAAGGCAGTAACAATGACATAAGGAGCTATCTAATATCAATGCATTACTTGTGAGCTTAAATGACACAATTGACTTCAACTGACTAAGAGGAGGATTTACCAAACTTGCTTTTGCAAATACCATTTCTATATCAGCACATAGGAGGATAATTACACAAGTATAGAGTACTGAACATATAATGAAGTAATTCTATACACTAAGGAGAGGGAGAAATATTGTTAGCTATTTGGAGATCATACGCCGCCACTATGTTTCCTTTACTAGGAATAGAACTTAGGAAATTCACTTATTGATATTAATCTCAAGTATCAGATTTCATGCCGAAGAATATTGAATCGAATAGCCTTACATACCTTATTCTCTGACCAATATAACTATCACGATTCAGCCTCCTCTTTTAGGTGTTAATCTGTAAGTCGTGATAAATTTAAATTAGCAGCTATCACAACAGTA
>JAJOOO010023042.1:0-19750 GCA_029582685.1 Solanum piurae | reverse complement strand
AATGTTTTCTTGGTAAATAAAGTTTTAAATTCCTTATGGTTTTAGTGTTTATGCGATGAATGAATGCTAAGAGGCTTGTATTAGACCTCTTCGAGGTCGAGTACGCCGGTTACGACTAGGGGGTGCTCCCGGGTCGTGACATATTGTGAGGTTGCATGGGGTTCCTTTGTCTATCATCTCAAATAGAGGTCCTCAGTTTACCTCTCACTTCTGGAAGTCATTTCAGAAAAGTCTTGGTACTCAGGTTAACCTTAGCACAACATTTCATCCACAGACGAATGGGCAGGCAAAGCGTACCATTCAGACCTTAGAGGACATGTTGAGAGCTTGTGTGATCTACTTCAAGGAGTTGGGATGATCACCTTCCTCTCGTTGAGTTTGCCTACAATAATAGCTACCATTACAGCATTCAAATGGCTCCTTATGAGGCATTGTATGGGCGTAGATGTAGATCTCATGTTGGTTGGTTTGAAGTAGGACAAGCAGCCTTGATAGGACCAGATTCAGTCCATGATTCTATGGAGAAAGTGCAACTCATTAGGGATAGACTTAAGACTGCCCAGAGTCACCAGAAGTCTTATGCAGATGTGAGAAGAAGGGAACTAGAGTTCCAAGTTGATGATTGGGTTTTCCTGAAGGTGTCACCTATGAAAGGGGTGATGAGATTTGGAAAGAAAGGGAAGCGCAGTCCCAGAAATGTAGGCCCTTACCGTATCTTGAAAAGGATTGGAAAAGTGGCATATGAGTTAGAGTTGCCAGAAACACTAGTAGCAGTGCATCTTGTCTTCCACATCTCACTTTTGAAGAAGTGTGTGGGAGATCCAGCATCTGTGGTGCCATTAGAGAGTGTGGCCATGAAAGATAGTCTTTCCTATGAGGATGTACCAGTTGAGATTCTTGATCGTCAGGTTAGAAGGTTGAGAAACAAGGTAGTCGCTTCAGTCAAGGTTTTGTGGAGGAGTCAGTCCGTAGAGGGAGATACTTGGGAAGCAGAAGCAGCGATGAAGTCCAAGTATTCTTATCTCTTTCCTCCCGATTCCACTCTAGCTTGAGGTAATAGTTCCTCTTCAGTTTTTCAGTCATTCATCCATAAATTTAGTCTTAGAATTATGTTCCTTCAGTTTGTACATGCATTTTCAGCGTATTTGCATGTCTTGGAACTCAGTTCAGTCAGAAATTCAGTTATCAGTGTTTAGTGGTAGGGATTGTAGCCCTCTCCCTCCCTTTCAGCTAGTTTAGTCTTCATTCGAGGATGAAAGGTCCCAAGGGGGAGATAATGTAACACCCCGTATTCGAAACAGACCAGATTTGCAGAATTTCAGAAGTTGCAGGTGCCACCTACGAACCGTAAGTCAGACCATGGTCTGTGTTGGTGGTCCGTGGATGGACACTGCAACCCTCCTCCCAGAAGCCTCACCAATTTCAGCTAAGGGTTGACCCACGACCAGGACCTACGGACTGTAGGTGGGACCACGGTCCATGGATCAAGGTCCCCAAAAAATTGGCTAAGGGTCAACCTACGCCAAGACCTATAGACCGTAAGTCAGATCACGGTCCGTAGTCCAGGGCCGTAGGTCAGACCTTCAGTGTTAGACTCCCAGTCACGAGTGATGGTTGACCAGCACGGACTGTCAGCTGAACGATGATCTGTCAGTCCCGTCCGTCAGTGACTCCGACAGCAGTTAAGTCAGGGGTCTTTTGGTTTTTTCCTATTTCGTTGGGACCCTAAGCTACGTCGTTTAGACCCTAAATTATGAGGTTTTAGTCAGTTTAAGCCTAGAAACATAACTAGAACTTACCTACGTCAAATCATTAATCAAACTTAGAAAAATTAGAACGCTAAGAGGAGAAAGAAGTCAAGAACCCTAGTTCAAGAACGCAACAAGTTTTCTTCAGTTCCAGCCCAGAAATCAAAGGATTTCTTCGTAAAATTCGTCACCGGTTATATGGGATTTCACTAGTGGGTTCCTTTCGCCCATTAGGTCCCTAAAATTCAGTCAGATTCTTGATTCCATGATTATGAACAGACCTAGGGTTTCTAGAATTTCAACAAATCATCATGAATTAGTTATTTAAATGTTCCAAATCAGATTATCATGTTATTACTCAGTTTATTGAATGAATTTCAGAACCCTAGCTATGTATTTCTTTAGTTCTTGAATTACACATGCTAGGTCAAATCATTCAGTATTCAGTTATGCATGCCTCAATAAATGAATGCATCATTATCAGATTAATTGTTGCATTCTCAGTTTTACATATTCAGTTTTGAGTATCCAGTTTTACATAAATTCAGTCATAATTGTTAATCACTTAATCTATTGTGAGTAGCATATTATCAAGTTGGACTAGGGTTCAGCGTACCCATATAGTCCCAGAACTACGAGCCACATAGGTGTAAGTCCCCTCCATGGGGATCATTTAGTGATCACGCCAGCATGCCTCTATACCTTTGGCCGGGTATATTGGGTCCTCTCAATGGGGCGTATACATCGGACTCCACATTTAGCTCATGTAGTTTTATTGTCGGTTATTAGTGGCTCCCACAGTTCAGTCAGACTCTATTTCATTGAACACATTTACAGTTCAGTCAAGTATTCAGTCTAAACATGTTATAAATTTGGTCATTGCATTCAGTTAGCTCAGTATTCAGTAACTATATCATGTTCAGATTATTCTCTTGCTCTATTGCTTGTTCAGTTATGCGTTTATTTCAACTTTACTCTATCATGCATGCTTAGTACCTTTCAAGTACTGACGCATACTCTGCACTACATCTTCTTTTGATATAGGTTCAGGTTCTCAGCATCCAGACCATGCTTAGATCGGTTCCTGATCTCTAGTTTAGTAGCATCATTGGTGAGTCCTCATTCTTCGAGGACATAGTCATGTTATCTTTCATTTTTCAGTCTTTTAGTTTCAATTTTACTAGACTTAGCTGAGGCTTGTCCCATCACTTCTAGTCAGTTAGAGGCCATTTTCAGACATAGTTAGATTCAGCTTAGTATTTGGGTTTGATATTTCTTTTGTATTAAACTCTCAGATTTCATATATTCAGTTTTAGTATATGGGTATTCCCCATCATTTCAGATTATGTCACGTTTAACTTCCGCATCAATTTTTATTATTCAGTTATCTTTAGTATGCTCATGATTATGCCAGTAGGGTTAGCTTGGGGTCACTTGTGATCCTAGGTCCCGTGTCCGCGTCTAGGGGGTAGCCTCGAGGTGTGACAAGAAAGGCCCTAGGAAAGTCTCTAATCCATGTCGAGTAGAGTCTTGTTCATGAGTGTGAAGAATGCCACATTTATGAAGAAGAAGCTATAAGATGATTAGGGAACTCCACTTTTTTCGTTACTCTAAAGTCGTGCGATGGAGTGTAACTCTATGTCTCATTTCTCCTAATATCTATCCAATTTTTTCCAGGAAATGGACCCTCAAAGAGCATATGTTATGAGGAATGCAAATGATAATGTGGAACGAGAAGCTCCTCATAAGCTCCTTAAGTTTCGATCAACCATTTGGCCGAGCAAGTGAGTAATGCGGAGTTTAGGGTTGCTTTTAAAGTATTGGACCAAGTCATCACGGCTCAAGCTAATAGGGAGGTTTCGGTCCCCATGAACCCAAATGTGGGTATGACTAGAGTGAGGGACTTCACTAGAATGAATCCTCGAGAGTTTCATGTTTCTAAGGTTGAGAAAGATCCTCAAGAGTTCATTGATAAAGTGTATAGTGTGTTGATGATCATGCGAGTGATGTCGGTGGAAAAGGCGGAATTGTACACTTACCACCTTAAGGGTGTTGCTCAAGTTTGGTTCAACCAATGAAAGGAAGGGAGGGCAGTTAATGCAGGTCCTATCTATTGGGAAAAGTTAAAGGTTGCTTTCCTTGATAGGTTTTTTCCCATTGAGATGAGGGAGGCAAATGTACTTGAATTCATTAACCTCTTTCGAGGAAACATGAGTGTGAATGAATATGCTTTGAAGTTTACAAAATTGTCTAGGTATGCTCCTAATATGGTTGTCGATCCTAGATCAAGGATGAGTAAGTTCATTTTGAGAGTGTCCGAGATGGTAGTCAAGGATTGTCGTACCGCCACACTCATCAATGATATGTACATTTCTCGTCTAATGGTGCATGCTAAAAAAATAGAAGAAGAGAAACTTAAGGAGAGATCTAGGGAGACAAAGAACGCAAGGACCGGTGATGGTGACTTTTCACATTCAAGGTTTGATAGACATGGTCATTATAAGATTCGACAAAAGTTTTCCAGTCAAGGATCTTCTAATGCTCTTCCTAGATTCAACAAAGATATGGTGTCTAACCCTAAACATGAAGGAGGGAATAGTAGTGGATCTTCATTGTCTACTTTTGCAAAATGTGGAAGGAAGCATGAGGGTAGATGTCTAGTTGGTTCTAATGCATGTTTTGGATGTGGCAGGACATATCACAAGATAAGGGATTGTCCCTCAATTTCTAAGAATGAAGGAGATAATCGTCGATGGGCTCAACCTAATCCTCCGTCCGGTTATAGTGGGGCTCAGAAGCAAAATAGTTTCTATGCACTCCATACTCATCATGAGCAAGAGGGTTCTCCCGATGTGGTTACCGGTATGTTGAAAGTCTTTTATCTTGAAGTTTATGCTTTGCTTGATCCCGGTGCTACCTTGTCTTTTGTGAAGCCAAATGTGGCTATGAGTTTTGATATTCTTTCGAATGTGTTGTTAGATTCATTTTTTGTGTCTACTTCTATTCATGAAGCTATTATGGCTAAAAAAGTCTTTAGAAATTACCATATATCTTATCCTATAGAGTCACTCACGCAGATCTTGTAGAGCTTGATATGCCAGATTTTGATGTTATTCTTGGTATGTATTGGTTGCATTCTTGTTATGCTTCTATTGATTGTAGTTACCGAGTGGTCAAGATTCACTTTCCAAATGAGCCTATCTTAAAGCTAGAAAGATGATTTCTAAGGGTTGCATATACCATCTAGTTAGGGTGAGGGATATGGATTTCGAAACCCCTACTCTTGAGTCGGTCCCCATTATAAATGAGTTTCTAAAAGTGTTTCTTGATGATTTACCCGGTGTTCCTCCCGAAAGGGAAATAGACTTTGGTATTGACCTTTTCCAGATATGCAACCTATCTCTATTTCTCTTTACCGAATGGCTCTGGCAAAACTTAAGAAATTAAAAGAGCAATTGAAAGATTTGTTGGATAAGGGTTTCATCCGATTGAGTATCTCTTCATGGGGTGCTCCAGTTTTGTTTGTTCGAAAGAAAGATGGTTCACTTCACATATGTATCGATTACTGTCAGTTGAACAAGGTTACAAAAAAGAATAAGTATCCTCTTCCAACGATAGGTGATTTGTTTGATCAACTACAAAGAGAAAGTTACTTCTCTAAGATTGACATCCAGTCGGGTTATCACCAATTGAGGGTGAAAGAGGATGACATTCTAAAAATGGCTTTTCGGACTCGATATGGTCATTATGAGATTTTGGTGATGTTCTTTGGCTTAACCAATGCTCCGGCCGCATTTATGGATTTGATGACTAGGGTGTTTAGATAATACCTCGACATGTTTGTGATTGTGTTTATTGATGATATATTTGTCTATTCAAGGAGTGGAGACGAGCATACAGATCATTTGAGGATTGTGTTGCAAGTCCTCAAGGACCAACAACTCTTTGCAAAGTTTGGTAAATGTGAGTTTTGGTTAAATTCGGTGGATTGTCTTGGTAACATAGTTTCTAGAAAAGGTATTGAGGTAGATCCAAAGAAGACGGATGCGGTTAAGAGTTGGACGAGACTTGTATCCCCTTCAGATATTAGAAGTTTCTTGGGTTTAGGTGGTTATTATAGAAGGTTTGTGGAAGGGGTTTCATAAATTGACATTCGATTTACGACATTGACCCAAAAGAAAGCCAAATTCTTATGGTTGGAAGCATGTGAAAAGAGGTTTCAGGAATTCAAGGATAGACTTACTTCCACTCCGGTATTGACTTTACCTGAAGGAACCGATGGATTTGTTGTTTATTGTGATGTTTCAAGAATTGGGTTAGGATGTGTCCTTATGCAAAATGGAAAGTCATTTTCATATGCCTCAAGGCAACTTAAGGTGCACGAAAAGAACTATCCCACCCATGATTTAGAACAAGCGGCAGTTGTGTATGCTTTAAGGATTTGAAGGCATTACTTATATGGTGTTCATGTCGATGTCTTTACTGACCACAAAAGTTTGCAATATGTGTTTAAACAGATTGATCTAAATCTTCACCAAAGAAGGTGGCTTGAGTTACTAAAGGATTATGATACGAGTATTCTCTATCACTCCGGCAAAGCAAATGTGGTGGGGGGTGGTGTTGGTTTTTTTCGATAGGTAGTGTTGCTCATGTTGAGAATGATAAAAAAGAGTTAGTTCGAGATGCTCATAGATTGTCTCGAGAGTTAGATATAAATCTATGAACATCTCGAACTAACTCCTTTTTATCATCCTCAACATGCGCAACACTACCCATCGATAACCAGCTAAGAGCATCTTCCACCATATTTGCTTTACCGGGGTGAAAGAGCACTCATGTCATAATCCTTTAATAATTCAAGCCACCTTCTTTAGCAAAGATATAGATCTTACTGCTTAAACACATATTGCAAACTCTTATGGTCGGTAAAGACAGCTACATAAACACCATACAAGTAATGCCTTAAAATCTTTAAAGCAAAAACAACAGCCGCTAGTTCGAGGTCATGGGTAGGATAATTCTTCTCATGAATCTTAAGTTGCCTTGAGGCATAGGCAATAAATTTCCAAATTTGCATAAGTACGCATCCTGACCAAATTCTTGAGGCGTCACAATAAACAACAAAACCATCGGTCCCTTTCGGTAGAGTCAACATCGGAGTGGAAGTAAGTATATCCTTCAATTCTTGGGAACTCTTTTCACATGCTTCAGACCATATGAACTTAACTTTCTTTTGAGTAAATGTCGTCAATGGAGAGGCAATCAAAGAAAACCCTTCAACAAACCTTCTATAGTAACCAACCAAACCCAAGAAACTTCTAATATCCGAAGGGGATAGAGATCTAGGCCAACTCTTAACCGCATCCGTCTTCTTAAGATCTACCTCAATACCCTTACCAGAAACAACATGACCAAGAAAATCCACGGACCTTAGCCAATACTCACATTTACTAAACTTTGCAAAGAATTGTTGGTTCTTGAGGACTTGCAACACAATCCTTAAATGATTGGTATGCTCGTCTTCACTCCTTGAATAGATCATTATATCATCAATGAACACAATCACAAACATTTCAAGGTATTGCCTAAACACTTTATTCATCATATCCATAAATGTTGTCGGAGCATTAGTCAAACCAAATAATATTACCAAAAACTCATAATGACCATACCGAGTTTGAAAAGCCGTCTTCGAAATGTCATCTTCCTTCACCCTTAATTGGTGATAACCTGACCGAAGGTCAATCTTAGAGAAGTAACTTGGTCTTTGAAGTTGATCAAACAAATCATCTATCCTTGGGAGAGGATATTTTTTCTTAATGGCAACCTTGTTCAATTGTCGGTAGTCAATACACATACGAAGTGAACCATCTTTCTTCCTAACAAACAAAAATGGAGCAACCTATAGAGAGATACTTGGTCGGATGAAACCCTTATCCAAAATATCTTTCAACTGCTCTTTCAATTCCTTAAGTTCTGCCGGAGCCATTCGGTAAGAAGGAATAGAGATAGGTTGCGTATCTAAGAGAAGGTCAATACCAGAGTCTATTTCCCTCTCAGGAGAAACACTAGGTAAATCATCAGGAAACACTTCTGGAAACTCATTAACAATAGGGACCAACTCAATAGTAGGGGTTTCAGAACCCATATCCCTAACCCGAACAAGATGGTATATGCAACCCTTAGAAATCATCTTTTTAGCTTTAAGACAATATACAATCTGACTCTTAGGCGTAGAATTTCCCCATTTCCACTCTAGGATGGGCTCATTTGGAAACTGGAACTTGACTACACGGGTTCTACAATCAATAGAAGCATAACATGCATGCAGCCAATCCATACCATGGATAACATATCAAGCTCTACAAGATCAACATGAGTGACTCTATGGAACAAGGAGACAAGACACTTTCTATAGACTCTCTTAGCCACAATAGAATCACCAATTGGAGTAAAGACAGAAAAAGGATCTAATAACACATCCAGAAGAATATCAAACCTCATATCCACATATGGCGTCACAAAATACAAGGTAGCACCGGGGTCAAGTAAATCATAAACATCAAATTGGAAGACTTTTAACATACTAGTATCCACATCGGGAGAACCCTCTTTCTCATGACGAGCCTGAAGTGCATATAATCAATTTTGCTTCTAGCTCCCACTAGAACCAGATAGAGGATTCAGTTGAGCCCCTCGAAGATTATCTCCTTCATACTTAGCAACTGAGGGAAAATTCCTTATTTTATGACCATTTTTACCACAACTGAAATAACCATTCATGCCGGCTAGCCTCCTTTGGGTTATTTTTGTGAATATTTGTTTTTGGTAGCTTGTTCTGAATGTTTATTTTTTATGACTACTTGTTTTTGGTTTTTAATGTGAATTTGTTGGTCTTTGAACCAAATCAAAAATTTCACCTCTTGATGTTTGTGAGTGTGGTTGTTCTCTTGCATATTTGAGTATCGGTTGCGATCAAAACCGATGACTTGAATAGTTCTCTTGATTGAACGATATGTTTGTGCAATTCCAATTAGGCAAATTTGAGTTGCATAAGTCGTGTGTGAGCTCTTAGTATCTCATTGCGACTGGTCGATTATTGAAATGAATCTTGTGATGATCATTGCACGTGAGCTAAAATTGTAGAATCTTGTTTGATGATTATGTTGAATGTCATGTGTGGTGAGATTCATCTCAAAATATGTGATTGGTAATACCTAGAACTTTCCCTGTTGGTCCAATTAACTAATGTAGGCGAATGATAGAGATGATCTTAGGCACAATTTATGGAGAGTGAACGAAATTGGTATTATACCTCTTTGTGACCACTCTGTGAGAGTGTAAACCTTGCTTGGCACCATTTGAAACTAACATTTTCTTTGGATGAAAAATGAGCACATTTGACCTCTTTTTCCCATTACCTAAAACATTCATGAAGCATTGGTCCTTTTGAATAGCCAACTTAGGTCAAAAGCCTAAGTTGGAGGTGTGGTGAAAAAAGAAGGAAAGTCATGAAGTTTGTAAAAAAATGTCCTTGATGGATTGTGTTGAAAAAGATGGAACCCTTCTATATTAAAAAAAGAAAAGAAAAAATGAAAGAATAAAAGGATTGAAAAAGAAAGAGAATGTTGCAATAAAGTTTGTGCAATGGATAAAAGAAATGGGGTATCCAATGAATCATGCTTAAGAGAACATAGAGTAGATTGTGAAAATTAAAAAGAGTGAAAGGAAAGGAGAAAGAGTGAAATGAATGTCATGCTTCATGAAGGTAGAAGTCATTAAGACAAAATGATCATACCTTTACCCTCAGCCCTGTTACAAGCCTTGAAAGACCTTTGTGATCTTGATTGAGCTTAATGTCATGTAGATTGAAAAATATGGGTAAGCCTATGGGTAGAATCATGTATGTGTTTATCTTTGAGAATGTGAGAGTTGTTTTTGATTCCTAAACTCTGAAATTTTGATGAGCTTTGTGTGAGCATGAAATCATTCTTGATATGAGGGCATTCAAATACTTTTGTTCAGCTTGAATTTGCATTTGAAGCAAGCATTGTGAGCTTGAGTTCTATTTGATGATGGCTAGTCACAATTAGAAACTTGTAGTGCACAATTTAACATTGCATGGGTAGATTGAACCTCATATGCATTCATGTTGAGTCTTGAGTAGCACTATTTGTAGACATCTCTGTTGAACTGATTGATCTTGTGTTTTACTTGAGGACAAACAAAAGTTTAAAGGGTGTTGATGAGTCAGGGATTTTGACTCATTTGGGCTTAATATTCAAAGTTTTAGTGTCCTCCATGCCTATTTTATGCTCTAAACTAAGGTTAAAATGCTAATTTACCGGGAAAAAAGGAGCGAAAAAGCTGAAGAAAAGTAAGGTTGACGCTCGCCAAATCCACTCGGTGAGTCGCCGAGTGGATCTTCAGCTCGCCAAAAGTTACAATATGTCAGGCAAGGGAAAAAGCCAACTCAACGAGGAAAGTGATATTTCGGCGAAGCGCCGATTGGATCGACGATGGAAATCATGATCGCCTAAAGTCAAGAAGGAAAGTGGTGAAGAGTCAAGCCAAGAAGGCGATGGAAAGGAGCATTTGGCCCGTCGCCGACTCGACTTATTCCGTCGAATGGCTCGGAAGCTAAAAATCTGGGAACGTATAAATGGAATTTGGAAAAGAAGAAAAAGAGTTCCCTCACATTTTAATCCTAATTTTTTTTTATCTAAAACACTTTGAACATTGTTTTTAGTCTTTTTGAGTAGGAATTTAGGGTTGGTTTTGATTTTGAATTGATTTCAAGCATTATGAAGACTTGCAATTTGTTACCCAAATTGATGGAGAACATAGTTGGTAACATTTTCTTGTTTTTATGATGTTTGGATAAAAAAACCCATTCTTGGGGGTGTGATTATGTGATTGAATGTTTCAATTAGCTTATGGGTGTTAGTATTTACTGTTTTTAATGTTGATTTGAAGTGGGTTCAATTGATAGTTGAGTTTTAATTGATGAATTGTAGTTGCAAATACAATTCTAGTTTAGCATTTTAAGCTTGCTTGAGAAAGAGGTCTTATGATTAAAACTATCAATTGATGATTGTAGTGATTGGATTATTATGGATTCAGCTTGAAAAGTGGGTCTGAATTCAATCCTACTAATCTAGCTCGAAAGAGTAGATTAATTGAAGCTTTGGGATGTTCATATTTGTTAGGCTTGTTGAGGTTCGAGAAAACTCACTTGATTCATAATAGTTGATCAAGAAATAGTTGTTACACTTAAAGCCGAGCCTACCCACTAAGATTCAATGACTTTTAGTAAATAATAATCACCCATACATCGAAATTGGTGTTTAATCGATCACATCCCCAAGGATTCCTCCCTACTTGATCACTCTCGTTTGTTAGTAGCTGTTAATTGCTCACTATAATCCCCCCCAATTGACACTAGTTGTCAAACCCCTGCCATTTACTTTAGTTGTTTCGAAAATGTTTACTCCTACAACCGATAAAAGTACTCCTTTCACTTCGTAATTGAATTCTTTACTATATCACTCCCTGTGGGATCGACCCCAACTCTTAGTTGAGTTTATACTTGATTGTGACCGCCTACACTTAGAATCGGATGAAGTGTAGTTGAGCGTTATCATAAGTCAGGGTCAGTTGGGTCTTTTCCAAATTATTTTATTTTGATACTTTGTCATTTTGCCCTTACTTAGAACCCCAATATAAGTAATTTTAACCCCAAAATTCTGCAGTTAAAGTCATTCTCTCAAATTTACGTTCCAAGTCAAGTTTCCAATTCCTCCATTGAAGATAAGCAATTGGCATTGAGGTATGATAGTTTTCATCCATGGATTCCTTCCATTCATAGAGTTCCCAAATTCCCCTATTTTCAAAGTTAGAAATTCCCAATTGAGTTAGGGTTTTTCTTCTATGTTATGGGTTCTCTTGATTATTGATTTAATTGATTGAATTATGATATATTGTGCATGAATTGATGAAATTTTATGGTTTTATGATGATTCCCCATGAACCCATGTAATTCTCATGTTTTCCAAGTTATGAGCATATGATGTGGGTTTTGGATTATGAAAGAAGAGATTATGAAATTAAGCATGTTCTTATGGAATTTATGTAAATGTTTTAAAGATGCTTTGAGGGTGAAGTATCAATGATGATGTTGTTGTTGTGTTGTTGAAAGGATTTTTCATATACACATGAAAGCGTGATTGTGAAAGGTTTCCTCACATAATAAGGGTTCTTAAGGTTGAAAGGTATTCTCACTTAAAATGAACCAATGATTAAGGAGTTAAGCTAATGTTGAGGCAAGAGGTGATTACCTATGCTCTCTATTGAATGACAAGAGGCGATTACCCATGTCATATGATGTGAGCACAAGAGGCGATTACCCATGTTCCTTTAAGAGCTAAGATGAATAGGATTAAGAATTACTCCGTGGAAGTTAAGTTTAGTATTGAGTGGACAAGTGACGATTACCCTTGTCCCATAAACTATGTGCCAACATAGGATTGTCTAGATAGACATTAGCTAGTGGATCCACAATAGCTAGAATTTCATGGTCCTTACCTTGGCAAGTAGGACAACTCTTTTCGGTGTGGGAGACACCAGATTCCATTTTGATAGCTCGCATGATCTTAAATGTCGGTTAAGGCTACTTCCAACAAGCAAGCTATGATGAATTAAGGTTACTTCAAGAAGTATCGTAAGTATGTTTTAAGATGATGTTACTTGCATTGATCATGTTTTATGACTTATGTTTTCTAACTCACAAGATTGATGTTTTAGCTTGATCATTGCTTACTCATGAAAATATCTCGTTTTAGCATGTTTTAAATATTTTTATGCATAGTTATCATACTTGGTACATGTTTGTACTAACGCATATTCTTGCCTACATTTCTCCAAATGTAGGGTCCGACAGTCAGGGTTCCCAGTTTTGTGGCTAGAGGTGATTTGAGAGATTTCAAGCTTTGGGTGAGTCCTCATGCTTCGAGGACGGATTTTCATTGTTTTCAGTTTTCTTTCTTACTTTTAGTTTTGGACATGATGTATGGGTTAATCCCAATTTCATTCTTATGTACTAGATGACTAAAGAGACGATGTTTAGATTTTCGCTTTGCTTTATAAAACTTTGGTATCTTGAAATTTGGTCTTTTGAATCTCGTTATTCTATTATCTTGTATTATGAAAGCTAAGTGGCTTGTATGGGGCCTCTCGGGGTCTTGTACGCCATGGTACGCCTAGGGGCTACCTTATGGTTACGTTGGATGTTTTAGTTCCGTAGTTGAGGTTGTGAGTTCAAATGCTTATGTGGTTATTTTGATACATTTTAGCCTTTTGGGTTCTTCATTTACCCTTTTCATAGGCTTATTTTTTGTTTTATTTTCTTTCACCTTTTTCACACTAAATAAATTAATTAAGAACAATTTATGAAACTAAAAGTGTAATAAGTCGTTTATGGATTGGTGATCTATATTTAAAAACATTTAGTACTATTAATTTTAATAAGGTTATTTTGAATGCTTTTCAAAAAAAAATGAAGAAAAAATTCTAAAAAAAATTTGAATAGTTTTTTAAAAGATATAATAGTATACTGAATTATATTTTATTTATATTTTACTTTTTTTTAATATGATATTACATTGTTTTATTTATTATTTCTCATTTGAAAGGTGACACCCCGACAAAAAATCATGTATACGTCATTGTTTTTTTGATTATGATAAATAAAACACACTTATCCTGAAATGTTGTGTTTTATTCATAGAATGTCGATAAATAATAAGGACAAAGAAAAAAAATTAATAATAATTTATTATCTGACAAGTTATTATTTATTGCTAAATTACCATGTGATATAATATGAATAAATACCCTATATTATTAATATTAATATCAAACTAAATCACTTGTGTCAGATTCTCAAATCTATAAACCAAATCAAACTAATGAAACTCAGATTTTTCAACCTCGAGATTTTTCGGATTTCTCGAATTTTCAATTTTTCTGATAAAGTGAAATAAGTCTAATAAATATTAATTACATGACTAAACATTAAAGAAAATCTATAATTAGGTTATGTATTTTAATCATCTAAACCAATGTAAAACTAAAGAACAAATATTCAACAACATTATTATCATTCTTAGTGTTGAGCTGATTTTTTTGTTAGCATTAGTATATATCTGATTTTGATTTGAGCCTTATTTAAATTACTAATATCTAAAGACTATAACATTTATTGGATCGTTCAAAATTCAAATAAGTCAAACTTGAAATAATATGTTAAAAGATAAAAACTATGAAAAAGTATAAGAAATATTTATTAATTATATCAAATAAATAATTTTATGTATAAAATAAATTTAAAAATTATATATAATGTCAGGTTGATTTGGTCTCGATTTGACTTTTTAAAGTTAAAACCAAATCAAATATTTGGATTTTTTTTCTTAATATCAAATCAAATCAATTCATTAGCCAGGTTGTTTTCTTGATTTAACTGGATTTACGATTTGATGCGATTTTCGATTTGAATTTATTCACACCTATTTTAGACATTGGGATATGAAGTTTGTGATGAAAGTTCAAAATTGAAGAAGAACTTGTAAGCGACCCAAGTGAAAAAAGTAGTTTCAACAGCCCAAAACCCGACCCAACTCACACACCTTTGGAGCCCAATTCTCAAGATTCGAAGAAAATGGAGAAAAAACTATATACTGCAGATACAAAACCCTAGTCCTAAAACCCTTGCAGTAGAGTATCGAGAAAAAACTATATATTGCAGATACAAAACCCTAGTCCTAAAACCCTTGCAGTGGAGTATCTGCTTCACCATTTCTTCTTCTTCTTCTTAGTTTGATCGTCTAATTCAAAGATGGTTCGGAGCTTAAAGAACCCTAAAAAAGCTAAACGGAAGAACAAGGTGCGATCTTTTACTCTGAAAATTTGTGTTTTTATTGTTTTGCTATCAATTTTTCCCATGAAAACCAATTAATAAAACAGGCAAAGAAAGGAGAAGGATCGTCGGATTCAGTACCATCATTGCCAGCGAAGGTATGGCAACCAGGAGTTGACAAATTAGAGGAAGGAGAAGAGCTTCAGTGTGATGCTTCTGCTTATAATTCTCTTCATGCCTTCCACATTGGCTGGCCTTGCTTGAGGTATTTTCCTCGTTGGCTTTTGAATTAGTTGAAATACAGGATAAAAAGTTGATCACTTGTGTTCTTTAAAACATTTTTGAATTTCATATATTTATGCAATTTATTTTGATTGATTGTGGATGCTGCAGTTTTGATGTGTTGCGTGACTCACTCGGCTTAGTGCGGACTGAGTTTCCACATTCTGTATACTGTGTAGCAGGAACACAGGTAAGCCAAGAGCTGCAGGAAATTAGCTTCTTTTATACCGAATTTTATTATTAGGAACCATTTGAGTTAGAGAAGATTTAAGCTTCTGAAACATGCTTCTACCATTCTTACAGGCAGAGAAAAGTTCTTGGAACTCCATTGGTATATTTAAGTTGTCAAATATATCTGGGAAAAGGCGGGAATTGGTGCCAGACAAGACAGGTGATGAAAACTCTGACATGGAAGGCGACAGCAGTGACAGTGATGAAGATGAAGAGGAAGCTGGATCGGGGACACCTGTATTACAGGTGCTTTATTTCTAATATCATATATATAGTTTGATATGGCAGCATATGTATCACATTTTCCTTGCTAAAACTTTTTTTTTTGAAATTCTACAGTTACGCAAAGTGTTTCACGAAGGATGTGTTAATCGCATACGTGCTATGACACAAAACCCCCATATAGTTGCTTCTTGGGGTGATACTGGTCATGTTCAGGTCAGACTCTGCCTAATAATAATTCAATAATTGAATTTGTAAGTCATTGATAATACAATTCTTTAATCTGTTTAAGAGTATTTATGTTAGTTTTAAACTGTTAGTCATCGTTCTATGAGAATCATGGTGCAGACACATGAAACATTTATTGAAAATTAGAGATAATGTGAGATACAATCTTGAAACTTCAAAATGGTATATTCCCATATTTGATTAAGTTCTTCTGATTTATATAGTTTGTTTTCAATGATCTGGTAGATAGAGCACCCTCCATTGACAAAGAAGAAACAAACTGAAAATACAATACCTCTCAAACATGAGATTTGTATGCTAATTCTTTTTGACTGTAATAGTTACCAAGATTATACTCTTAAGAAGTAAAATACGTTCCACTGCATGTCAAGCTTAATGCATCCAATCACTAGTATGATTGCTTTTCTCTTAAATAATGTTTATTGCACTGGCAGGTTTGGGATATTAGCTCTCATATAAATGCTTTGGCAGAATCAGAGAGTGATCTTGGCCATGGGGCTTCTGCAGTCTCTAATCAAGCACCGTTATTTAAGTTTGGCGGACATAAAGATGAAGGCTATGCTATAGACTGGAGTCCTCTTGTTCCCGGGAAGCTTGTTTCAGGTATGGCATTGTAATCCTATCTTCTTTGCACATAATTACATGCGGTGATTATATGCTATGGTCATAATTTTTTCTAACATTAGATGTTACTTATCTCTGCAGGTGACTGCAAGAATTGTATCCATTTGTGGGAGCCAACATCTGGTGCAACATGGAATGTTGGTGCTAAATCTTACATTGGACACACTGCAAGTGTTGAGGATCTCCAGGTGTTCATATAGGACCAACTAACTTCACCTTCAGTTATGGGAAACTTATTAATTTGTGCATATTTTTACTTTTGCTAAATTCTGAAGTATTTTTCCAATTTCCTCTGATACAGTGGAGCCCTACAGAAGATACTGTATTTGCTTCTTGCTCAGTTGATAGAAATATTATAATATGGGACACCCGTATGGACAACCCTCTTGCAGCAACTATAACGGCACATAAGGCAGATGTCAATGTGATATCATGGAACAAGTATTGTACTTTCCTGTTGTGTTACTTTCCGCATCTATAGTAATGGCTATATTCTAATGTCGTTGATTTTCCACCAGGTTGGCGAGCTGTATGCTTGCATCTGGAAGTGATGATGGGACATTTTCTATTCAAGATCTTAGAATGGTCAAGGTATTCTAGTAATGGTGTCTAAATTCTTGGCACCAACATTAGTTAAATTCATGATTTTCTGGTACTCTCTTGATATTGATTGTCCGATTTAAATTTAACTGCTTGGGAAGGGTTAGGAAGTGTGGATGAGGCCAGTAGAAGTTCATCTTGACCTACTTCCAACCTAGTAGCTGAGGTTTCGTCATGGAAGAAAGTATAGATTAAGGAGAAAAGAGAGTGAACCAGTTTATAGGGTGGTCTCGTGTTAATTTGCCAATACAAATGAAAGAGTGACTCTTGTTCACTTTGACAGGATGGAGACTCCGTAGTGGCCCACTTTGATTATCACAAACATCCCATCACTTCTATTGAATGGAGTCCGCATGAAGCCTCAACACTGGCTGTTTCATCGTCAGATAATCAGCTAACGTAAGAACCTTCTGAGAAACTCTAATGGGAATGTGGAACAGATTTCTCTCTTTCCATGTCTCTTCCTGTGATTAGGTTGGATGTGTCTATCTGTGTGTATAACCTGTTGTGTTTTAACTTTGAAACCTTTTCAATTTATCAGAATCTGGGACCTTTCTTTGGAGAGAGATGAAGAAGAGGAGGCGGAGTTTAGAACTAAAATGAAAGAGCAAGTCAATGCTCCAACAGATTTGCCCCCACAACTTCTGTTTGTTCATCAGGTTCAACTTCTATTTGTCTGTTGAGTCGCAATATTTATCTGCTGTAAGGATATTCTTATGACATTGCTCTTGCATTGCTAACAGGGTCAGAAAGATTTGAAAGAACTTCACTGGCATTCTCAGATTCCAGGAATGGTTGTATCCACAGCGGCAGATGGATTTAACATACTGATGCCATCGAACATTGAAAATGCAATTCCTGCAAATGTTGCATGATAATAGTTTATTAAGTTATAGTTTGCATTTTTGAAGTACCTTTCCTCTATGATGGAATTTGTACTTTTGCTTTTGTGATATATTGTGACAGTCGCATCAATTTTGTCCCAGTTTCTATTTATGGATCCTTGAGCTATAGCAAGTCATAAAAATGAACACATTGCATTGTTTGAAATGTGAATGTTTTTTCTCTATTTCCCAATTCAACGCTTGCCCCATCATCTTTTGTTTATGTTTAAGCAAATTATTTAGAACTAAAGAAATGAATCCAATTAAATTGAAGTGATAGAAGAAATCTTCTTAAAAAATGTACAAATTATATAGTACTTGAAAGGAAATGAACCGTCGAATTCAACAAGTTCAGTTTGGAGTTGGGACGTAATTAATTGTTGAGTGTAACAAGGTCCAAAGTCTGATTCAATTATGGAAAGTCAACTTCACCCAGTTTGATTTGGAATTGAGACATAGCATATTGTGGAGTGAGTGACGTGGTGCAGGATCTGATTCATTTATGATCGTTTATTATTGCAAAATCATGGTTTAGGGACACCTAGCAGACAATCTCACCACACTTTTTGGATCAACAAAAATGATTGCCAGTTGAAGTTGTATTGCCGCACAGCATACACTCACTCTGGTACGTTTAGTACAATAAGCAACGTCCAGATTGTCTAAATCAATCTGGGGAGCCAGCTACAACGTCATTACAATGGTGTGCTACCACTGAACTTTGTTGTCAAAATAATAAACAGTAAAATTGCGTTACATCCATTTTGCCAATCAGGGTTTAGTATCATCAATCAGGTAGAAGCAGTCCCCGCTATCATCATACTTGTGCCACGGCATCATGCAACTGGAGAGAGATGAACATAACCATGGGGAGCCAGCTACAGCGTCATTACCCAGATCGGTTATCTCCCAGTCCATTAAGAACATAGTTGTTCAGATACTGTGGTACAGCCTCATTCTTATGAGTTAAACTGCTTTGCCTGTCAATCTGGGGAAAGGGTCCTGCTTGCTTAAAACTACAACTTTGCTTTTGTGAGCAAAGTAACCTTTGACAAGGTTCTTATATATCAAAATGGACATGATACACTCCACCTGCAATAAAGCATAGAAAGCTCCAGTTATGTATGAGAAAGTAAAGGAATAAGCCTTTGTTTTTTCTCTTCTTTTTTTGGGCGTTATGGAAGAAGCCAGTTGAAAGAGGAATATGAAATCTTCAACCAACCAAGCCTAAAAGAGCCAAAAAGCTTACCTCATCAACATCCATATCAATTTCAAGCCATTTAAGAGCTCTAACAATTAAGTCTAACTTGATTTGGTGTGCTTTATTCGGATCTTTCTGCTTCTGGATAATATAGCTGTATAACCAATAATACAGTGCTCAAAAGACAATGAGAAAGAAACAATAAAAAAGAAAGGCTGAATACATCGACGACCCCTCAAACTCGCCAATTTTTTTCATTTAGACACTTGAACATGTACCTATTGAACGCTTGAACTCGAGCTAAGATGTGCCTATTGGATCCTTAAATGACTATCTCCCTCAAAGATGAGACAAATCAATGAATGATACGTGGAAAATACTTCAAAAAGTATTTGATCAGTATACTTTCCCCTCCTCCCCCTCTGGTCATCTTCTTCATTACACTAGCACCAACATCTCCAACAACAAATAGGCAATTTCACGAACACACCCATTACTGTGACTTGAGTTCTCAAAATCAGTTCTGAAGTCAAACTTTTCTTAGAAAATAAGTTATCAAGAGTCTCAAAATTAGTTCCCAATGTTTTTACCTTAGTAATGAACTGTTCATTGTTAAATTTGTTTGGTACTTTTGCTCTCAAAACTGCATCCACCTTTTAGCAAGCTGTGTTAATAGTTATCCAAGTAGCAGTAGTTGACGGAATACGCCTATCTACAGAAAACATTTTCAGCTTCATCCTCTGTTTCCTCTCTCTACCCCAAAAATTACTTAGCTCTAGCCAATTTTTTTTTT